>LOJH01004452.1:5637-18133 GCA_001685095.1 Ellobius talpinus | reverse complement strand
AGATAGATAGATAGATAGATAGATAGATAGATAGATGATAGATAGATAGCAGATAGATGGATAGGCAGAGTATAGATACACAGATGATAAATGGATATAGATGATAGATAGATGATTGATGGGTGATTAATAGATGATAGATAGATGGTAGATATATAATTGATAGAGGGTAGATAGATAGACCTTCTATTAGTGACAATTATTTTCTTTTCAGATTTTGTTTTCTTTTACTCTTGAAAGCAGAAAACATGTCTACCTCACCTTCGTTGAAATAAGTGTATTCATCCAATGATAGCCAGTCTGAATTGTCAAATAAATTTTCTAAGACCCTCATGAGAACAGTTTATAATTTGATATAAATTTTTCTTTCAATTTTATGTTGCTATTTCAAAATATACTTTTCCATTTTTATGTTCTTGCATAGCTTTTCTAAAGCTGATTTTTTAGTACATGTTTAGAGTCATAGATTGCAGGGGAGAATAATAGACTATAGCTATGTTCTCCCACCATTATGAGAAAAATAAATAAGTTGAAAAATATGTTGGGATATTTCTGTTGTCTCAGGCATTCATCTTGGAGATCATTCTGACATTGTTATTCTGATTAGCACATGAATGGCAAGGTTTTTGTTGTTGTTGTTGTTTGTAAATCTTCGGTTTAATTGGTTGTCTCTGACTTTACCTTAATATCAATGTAAGCTAAAGATACTAAAGGAAGGGGCCAATGCCAGCTGAATTGTAGTTTGTTTTGTTTTTCAAAGTCTCCCCTGCACATCTCCACCTGAGGAGAAACAAGTGAAACATCCATAAATTATATCTTAGCTACAGAAGCCCATGTGTGATTCTGGAAGCCCTCAGCTCTGGAAGTATTTGATTTCAGAGATACAAAGTTTGTAATGTTAGTGCATGCCATATTCTGGCCATTGAGATGGACTCTTTCTAAGGAGGTTGGTGTTACTTTGAGTTCCCAATTTTTTCCAAAACATCAAAAGAGTCTTTCCTTGCAGAAACAGTGAGAAACTTGTAGGAAAATGAAGGTCTGTGTGGGGAAAAAAACTTTATTATGCAGCCTTCTTTGAAGAGTTGCAGGATGTCTGGATCATGCCAGGAAGAAGGGAGAGAGAAAGGGGTGCATTCTTTTTGAAACAAAGTGGGAATATCAAATCAGTGTTATGGCCATCTCTACTGTTCACACTCCTCGGTTTCTGTTTGCTAATTGTATTAATGATGATGTTTTAAAGGCTATGCTTCAGTATGAGTATGTGTAAACTGTTCAGTCTGTTTCTTGGTGTCATTTTCTGCCTCTTGGAAGCATCAGAATTGAAATGAAAGGTAAGTGGCTAAATTAGACACATTTGCAACCAAGCACACTTGCATTCTCTCTGTGTAATTAAATCCTTCTGTTCATTATTGTTTGTTTCAATATAGTAATTTTCCCTCTGAGTCACAAGTGCTACTATTGAAAGAGAAATGTGTAGTAAAAATTAATTTATTTATAATTTCAGTAAATCAAATGGACTAGCTAGAATAGCTGTTTTCAGGTGTTTTTACTCAATTCCTGCTAGTATAACCCTAATGAAAACTTGCATATTAAAATAAACTCTAGATTAATTCATTGCTGTTATCACTTAAACTATATAGAAAGCAGATCCAATGCCTTTCTGTGATGCTGTATTTAGTTTGTTTTGTGTTCATGAACAACAGAACTAAAATTGGTGGGCATGCCATACCCAATTTGTGGAAATGCATCTTGAGAAGACTCCCTTAGTGTTCTGGGAACTCTCCAGGGGGACTGCATTTTCATTATATTTACTTGCAAATTATCTGCTCATTCTTATTAAATTGAACTCGAAATTAACTTCAGTGCAGTTTGGTACCTGGACTATGTAGAACAGACAGAAAGGAACTGGACTGCCCAAAGGAGAGATGTGTGATTCGTGGCTACTCTGAAACTCATAATGTTTTGAATGCTTACTATCATCATTGAGCATGAAAGACACAGGGAAGCCTGTGTCCAGTGTTCTCTGAATGTTCAGAACCCTGGGTGCTCCTCCCTTCTAAAGTGCTGAGATGAATTACTATAGGCACAGAGCCACCAAGTCACCCTCAAAGGAACAAACACACCTGGCAGATAGTAACGTACATATTAATATGTTGAATTTTAATTTCATGTTATTTCCTGATCAGATATTTGAAGTATTTTTATTCATCTGTTAAGACGTATTATTATACATCTGTTAAGTTTTATTACGACAGTTAAAATTGTTGTATATTTTAATAGTTTAAATTGCAATCATATCAAAGTGGTTTTTGTTGTTTATTCAATGTCTTATCTTGCTGGATTCCTCTAAAAGGACATTTACAAATTACCAGTGATCACTGTATATAAGATATGGATAAATCATATCTAATTTTATTTTTATCAAATTTGGAATTTCTTTAAACTGTCACAACAGAGTTTATTGATTCTTCCTTAACAGAAGAATTACATGATAACCAAACAGTTGTTAACGTCAAACACTGCAACACATGGGTTAGAGAAAGTCGGCACAGCAAAGCATTTTGGGAGTACCTGGGAGCTTCCTGGGAGTCACAGATATCCATGACTTTGCCTAAAAATGCACATCCCTAAAGGTGCACTTTGAAATCTATGTATTGTAGAATCTGCCAGCACTATAAGAAAATAATTTTTAGCCGTCTTTAAATTTCAGAAAACAATGTTTCATAATTTATAGAGGTATGGATAAGTAGCCCAATTATATCACTGAATGAAAGAAGTCAATACTTTGTGGATTATATATGTTTTTGAAATGACAGAGTGATGAAAATGATATTTTTTTCTTTTCACTAACTTGAGGAAAACATCGTTAAGTAGATTTGACGCTTGTATGTTTTACTATGAGTTGAGGAACCGCCACTGATTTTATCATAATTTGCATTTTGACCTTCTCCTTAGCATGTAATGAAAGGTGGTTCAATTAAAGTATAAAGGAATCCCATAATGTTTGGTTTTTATTGATGGATATTTAAAAATGACTTGAGTAATATAATATCTTCTACAATATAATCTTAATTACTACTACAACCCTTTATCCTGCCCAGTGTTTACCCAACATGAATAACCGTCATATGCTGTCCTGTTTAAAGTAGCTGAGGCCTCCATCACTGTGCATGAACAAACAGATGTTATGGTGGTAAAATGAGTAATTGAAATAAAGTTTCTGTATGCTTGAATGGTTAGATACTTATATTAATATTATATTATAAAATTAACTCATAAAAGTTATTTTGAAGTATTGTATCAAGATGGTTGATAGGTGTATTTAACTCATTTTTAAAGTGTATTCACTCACCAAAAATATGTTGACTGCTTAATATATGCCGGGACTGTTCTTAACTTCTAGATGTTAGTAAAAGGACATCTTATTCTCTAAATATTTCTTGAATTTTGGTTAATTTTTATGCTTAATTCTAGAAGTCAATATTTGAATATTCAACTTCTGATTTTCAATCTCATTAGTCAAAATGTGTGTCTTTGTGTTAGAAGAGACTTCTAGATTCAAATAAAGGATACCTCAGAGAATTACTGACTCATATTGCTTCAGGTAGTCAGTGTCTAGTAACTTTTGCCAGAAACCAGGACTGCTTTTTGTAGTACCTCAAAGAGGGAACATACATCCACAAGAATGATTAGATACGCAGTTCTTTTGCAATCTGCTTTTTTCAATTCACAAATATATATGACTTCAAGTATACTTATGGGTGAGCATAAATCTAATGCTGATTAAGTCAGTTTAGGAATTTCATTAGTTACTATACATTTGTTTATAAATTAAAAAAGTAACCTAATTATAAGCAATTAGAATATAAGTTAAGAGTTAAATGAGTGTCTCCATTCTTTCATTGTTAAATGTAATAATGATGTTATTTTTTCCCTGTATCTAGGATCAAAAAATAGAATAGTACAATAATCCATATGGCAACTTTTCCAAGCTTGGTTCTAGGGAATTATGTTGCTAGACCTTGCTTACAAAATAAATTTGAGAATCACTGAGCTGCACAAAGGGATTCTGCTTCTTAGTGTCATCTTGTCATCTTCAGTCATAATGATGCACTGTGAGTTAGTGGAAGAGGGTGTAAGTGTTCCAAACGAAACTGTCAAGAGCTCTCAACAAATGTCCTTTCCATATTCATGCTCCTAGTGTCATTCATGCTTCAGGTGTCCTGTGCAGCCTCTCCAAACTTGTGGTCAGGGACTTCTTGACAAGCATCTTCATGACTAATACGCTCTGGGACTCACTTGAAAAAGTGTGTTTTAGGTTGTCAGTTCCATAGGCTTCTGTGTATTCAGTCTTTTTAATATCTGGACTTCATTCAGTTAGGTCTCAGATATTTTGCACAGTGTGACCTCTGTGTTTGTCTCTGAGTAAATATGACTTTCAAGAGTTTGAAAACATACATTGAAATGTGCAGCAAGTGTCATATTTTTGACACTTCACGAGTACATTTATACATTTTCTTCCCAAAAGGTTTCAAATTTTTGATTTACTTTATCTCAGCCAAACATATGCAAAATTGTCCCTGCTGTGATCTTCCTCATAAACTATGTAGAAACAGAGTAATTTAGGCTTTGACACTTGGCAACTGTTTATATCGACTGCACTTCATTTTATACTACCTTGCTCTTCCTCATGTATGAATTAGTATTGCTTTCTCTAAGACAATACACTGTAGTGCTGAAGAATTAGAAACCTGATCAGAGGCTGCCAAGCTGAGGCTCAGGGTTAGGCAAACTAGCTTTCCTGGAACCCAGTCTTGTGTATTTGTGTATTTTCTATGGCTTCTCTCACACTTCAGTGACAGTTGAATACTTGCAAAAGAGACCACTACAGTCCCTGAGAACCTTAAAACCCTATCTAACCCTTTCTAGGGAACTTTGTGTTGTCATCATGTAGATCAGAGCCTGATCTAAACATTGTATGTAGATGTTAAATTGCTTACATTGCACTGCATGTATAATACATTGAGAACATTTTTCCTAAAAGCAGCCTGCTTTGTACTCTTAGTGTAAATGTCACTGGCTTGTTAATTTATACACATTCCTGTGCCTTAATTATGGGCTTAGCACACTGTAGCGAGAGCCAGGCTGGCATCATTCAAGCACAGGGTTATTTAATTATTTTGGCTGGAGACTTTAATCAAGTCCTTCTTATAGAAAACAAACAAATGTTTAGCCATTACAGTACAGGCATAAACAGGAATTTGACTCATGAATTTCCTAATTATACTGCACCGTTTTGGAAATCAGTTGGCATTCAAACTCTCAGTGTTATTCAGTATACAATTTCCTTTGGCTAGATAGAAGCACTGTATAGGCTAAGAAAATTCTTTAATGTATTAAGATTAAAATTGAATTTCACTTAAGTAGTTTTACCCCTTTTCCATCACAGAAAACTAGTTAACAGGTTTAGAGAAATACCTAGGCAACTATTGTATGCAGTTTATGAGTCTTTCTAGTTTATAATTATCCAGTAAAGGACACATGATTATCTCCCAATTTACAGAGAGGAACATTGAAATCACAATGAGAAATGGTTGCTTCCAGTTCTTACTGAGGTCTGTGGAATATTTCCTTGATGGGGTTCTAATGCAAACAGAGAGGGTCCTACTTCAGTCCTAATTTTATAAACCATTTTCTTTGTGACAGCAGCTTCTGTAAGATAACTCTGGTTCTAGAAGAAGGCATATTAGTGTTCTCAGAGGTCCTGCTTGCTTGTGACATAAATTTGTAAGAGAACACTGGACCACAGTCATTTACATATATAAATGAAATTACATATAAATTCTATCTCCATTTGAGGTAGGCAAAATACATGTCCATTTAAAACAATGTGGGGCGGGAGTCTGAATATTGTAAATATTTTGGGTGGTTGTTTAATTCTTATCCCTCAATCTCTTATCTTTTTGTTTGAATATTTGTTGGCAAGAAAGTCAGGATTCCAGTTTTGAATCCAAATTCCATGTGAAAAGAAAATAAAAATTTTAGCCTTGTTTGAATTTCTACCCTGTTAGGGAGAAGAGACAGCAGTTCCCTGATGTTCCCTTTCTAAGCAATTTGCTTCCAGGAGTTCTGTTCAGAGCTGCAACCCTGAGAACAAGGAGATGCTGTACTGTACAGCTGTGCCTTTGATTCTCGTTCCAGCTTTAGAATTCCAAAACTCTAAATTTTTAAATATGTTTGTGTCTTATGTTTATTGATTATGAGAAGGACATTTAGAATTCCAAAAACCATAAATAAAAATAAGCATCAGGTAGGGGGAAATCTCATTACACTGCTGTATAGCCTAAGCATGAATCAGTTTAGTAAATTACAAGTCACTGAACAACATAATTGACAACTGTGACTCTGCTCATGGATGATCCAGTTAACTCTGTGTGGTGGAATTAACCACAGACCAAGAATAACCATAATCATCATCCATCTGCATGGACCCAGAATACCTTTGTGCTTTGGGCCAGAGTAGCATCATTGAATGTCATATATTTAAATACCTAAATAAAAGTCATGTGTATATGCAAAATATTTGCTTTAATCATATTGGGTGTAATGTTTATATTTAATATCTATGTATCAGATATTGTATTAATTAATTCAGATGAAACATAAGTTTAGCTGTTTAGCTCAAGATATGAAGAATTCCATTTGCAGTAGCTTTCTGGCTTTTCAAATCTAAAAAGGCAAATTGTTAGATAGGTGAAAACCTGTTGAAATCTAACTGTGTTTAGGCTTTGGAATCCATCTGACCCACATATCATTGTAGTCAATAAATGACAAGATATATTAAAATGGGGCAAAATTTTTGATTTGGATTTTCATCAAAATAATTTTGTTTGATTAAAAATTTGTTTTATGTTTCCAAATATACCAAGAAATGATGTAATTACTCTGAGTAAATGCTATTCATATTTTACTGGTAGTTGTAAATGAATTACATGATTAATCCATAATTTTGACTCGATTATTTTAAATGTTTCTTTTATTTTGAAAGAATTACTTCCCGAAGATACACTTAGAAACTTCTAGGGCCCATGTGACTAATTTGAGATATGCTGAATAGCAGAAATTTAGAGAAAAAAACACAGGATTGGGGCTCAGAGTACCCAGCTCTGGCACTTAGTATTTCATTTAATCTCTCATACTTATCATGTGATTGTGCTAAAATGTTTATAAAGTAATGAATAAAACAGATTTTTTGTGCCTTTGGACCTTAATGATTTCTTTCTACTAGTGTGATAATTATTATGTCAGTTTATTAATTAAGTGAGATTACATTAGGTAGTATGTCGTGAGTTAACAGGTATTTTCTGTATCACAGTTGCACCACCAGCCTTCCATTAGCAATAACAACCCAAAAGTAGGTTGACATACCCAACTGATGACTCCAGAACTTCTTAATAGCTTGAATGGAATGGATACCAGAATCCTGTTCTTTCTTCTTCCTCCAAAGTATTTCTAATGGTTAAATTGCCTTATTTATCTAAGACCAGTGGTTTTCAACCTTCCCATTGCTATGGTCCTTTAATGCAGTTTCCCATGTTATGGTGACCCCCAACCATAAAATTATTTTCATTGTTGCTTCATAACTGTAAGTTTGCTATTGTTATGAATCATACTGTAAATATCTTTATTTGCTTATGACCTTAGGTGACTGCCGTGAAAGGGTTGTCCTACCCTCAAAAGGGTTATGACCAACATGTTGAAAACTACTAATATAAGGCTAATTTACAAAGATTCATAGTGGCAAAGAAATCCTGTCTGTGAAAAGAAACCTACTCATTCCTAACCTAGAGCTAATTAGATTCATAGAAACTTGGAAATTAAAATAGTAATTAATAAGGCAGTAATAACATGTATAAAGCAATTTATATATGTGTGTATATTTGTATATACAAGTATACATACACATATACATGTGTATATATACATTATATATATATATGAGTAAAAGTACTTGAATGTGAAATTTGAATAAGAAAGCATTAATTATAATATTATCATATCATGGCCAACATCATTAAATGGGTATTACTGCAATTCATGGTGCCTTAGGATTTGCTGTTATTAAATAAGTGGTTTTATGCACTGTTGGTGGACCACAATGAGTGTATGGAGTACTTTAAACATTTGGCAAATGGGCCAAATAGTGAACATTATTTTTTTAAAGGCACCCAGACTCTTTAAACCCATGTAGTAGCTGACTCTAGATTTCCTTTAATTCCATTCTCCTATTCTGTCGAAACCCCATTCCAGGAATGCTCATACAATGACTTAAAAACCTGTGTAGGTTCAGGACCTGATAGACTCTGCCAAGATTTCGTGTTACTTAGAGATATGTTATAGTGTCTTGGTTTTGACTATTTATTGTAATCTTTTTGCCTTGTGCTATACTTATGTTTTCAGATATGTTTACAAATTTCACCTTTTTATTTTTGATTAATAGAGACATTTTAGGTGATTGGATCTGTCCTTTTGTTAGTCAGCCCCAAACAATTTACAATTACAATTTAGGAGTGATGCCAAAGCTGCTCATGTGGTATTTCAGAAAACAGAGACTTTTCTTCTCTTCCTTCGTTTTCCCCATGGAAACAATTCTGTTTGTGTTAAACAAAGTTTACTTCAGCTAAGATGACCATTGCCTAAGCAGTGAGGTCCTACTAAAATACTCTGTTTCTAGTAGCTATTGGAAACAATACAAACCCTACACAATAAACCTTTTTTCTGCTGTAATAATATAAGAAATCTGTTGAGGTAATTAAGTTGATCTACTAAGGCTTATAAATTATTTTGCATTCAGTTAAGCTATGCTTGATTTGTAAGATGTAAAATTGAATTGAAATAGAATACTAACTTTGGCCTCCAACATGTATTTTCTTCTTTGGACTAAAAGAAATATCTGGTATTGTTTATAATCTCTTTCAAGCCATTCTAATGTCATGGTGCAGGACTTAAGCAGATGAGTTTAGTGTTCTTTGAGGGTCATTTGCTCCTATTATATCAATCAGTCTTATTTTATATACCAGGACGCAGCTCATGTGCTTGTAATATCTGATCAAACGTTACGCTGTAGGTACTTGAGGCCGTAAATATATTTTTTATTTCCATTTTTGACATTGCTTCCTCCATTATGTGTAACAGTTGAAATCTGATGCCATCAATATAAAAAGGGCACTTTTTGATAACTAGTGACCAGTATTTAATGGCAGTAATTTTTAAGTTTTAAACATAGATTTGGCAGGTCTACCTAAACTTGATTGTGTATTTTACTTTTGTGTGTGTGTGTGTGTGTGTGTGTGGTGTATGTGTTGTGACTGTTTTTGAGGGTGAGGGTGTGTGAGGGTGTTGTGTATGGTTTATGAATGTCTGAGGGTGTGCTCACCTATTCTGGTACCTGTGGGGGCCAGAAGTTGATGTTGAGTGTCTTACTTCATCACTCTGCCTCTAGGCATAGACTTTCACATCAAACCTGAAGCCCACCAATTGGTGTAGTTGGTTGGCCAGCAAGCCCCTGGGATCTGCTTGACTTTATCCCCAGCTCAGGGCCTACAGATGCACACACAATGCCAGGTTTTTATGAGGTTATCAGAAACATGAACTCACTTTCTCATGCTTGTATTCAAAGCAATTTATGAGTCAAGCAATCTTACTAGGCCTATTTTACTAATTCTTCATGTGACCATAATTAGTCTGTCAGTTTATCTCCTGACCAGTTTTGCCACTTTGCCCCTTTTGCCATTCTCCAGTACACATTTTCCCTTCCAATATTCTGTGTTTGTCCAGTACTCATTAGATGCATTTGTTTGCACAGAATAGCTCCTTAGCCAGCTCAGCCTCTTACAGAGTGGAGTGAACTTTGCGTTCACACTGTTTTGGCCTTCTTGGCTTCCTGTGTCTCCTGCCTTACAGTCCTCAGGAAAGGCTGCTGCTTTGTCCATGCCATTCCTTTTTCTAATGCTGAACAGGATGCTTGTTTGATTAGGAAGGGGGGCTTAAAGTTATTTTTACAAGAAAATTCATTGTAAAAGAATGGGATGGAGTGTATATTTGACCTGTTCTAAAAATATATTGTTATTAGCCCACTATTCCTTAAACATTGTCATATACTGAAACTTAAAGGCAATAATGTTGAATGACACCCAGTCGAATAATAGAGAAGGTGAGCAGCGATAATGGGTAATGAAATACTACATTGCTAAATTGAATTTGTTAACAAACAAAATGTATTTAGGATATGATGTTGTGATAGTTAAAGAAAAGACTTATGATTAAACATAATAACTTTTCAATGTTTGAATTAGTCAAACATTTAAAATAACTACAATAAAATTTTCATTGGGTTGTTTTTCAATTATTTTTATTATTTTGAAATTGAAGTGAAAATATTTTATAGCTCTCTATGTTGTACAAATGCAATAACCACATCCAATATAAATTGATATTTTCTTTTAGAATATTAGTATGAATTTAAATCATGCCCTTTAATGAACAGGAATAAAAAACACATACAGCTTGCTATCATTCGATATTGTCAGAGACATTTTAGGTTCCTTTTAACTCCCATTAGTACTCCCATAGCATTTTTTTGAGATGGCAGAAGTATAATCTGTGCTGTTCATTCTGGTAACGAGTGATCATACAGCTGCCAATCATGTAGAATTTGGCTGCAGCAACTGTAGCCCCATTACTGCTGTTATTTAATTCTAATTGAAATGCAGTCTTCGCTGGATTCTCTGTTGAATCATGAAGCTAGAGGAATGCTATTCCTGCCATTGTGGCATCACACAACCTGGGCACTAGGAAGGATGAAACAGGATGAGAGTTTATTTCCATCCTTAGCTACAAATACGTAACAGGATCAGGCCTCAGAGAACCAAGGACTGAGCATACTTGACTTGATCTCTCTTCCTGTTTGTACAAGCATTAATAATTGAATCAGATATATAAGAAAGTCTGCATTGAATTTATTGCCTGTCATTAATAGAATATTTTCAATGTGTTAAAGGTAGATGTGTTACCAGTAATAATGTAAATGTAATTACTATAGTTTCTTAATTTAGTCTTGTCAGCATTTCTAACAGAAAAAAAAGTTTAAATAAAAACAGCAAGCTTCAAGTTTTCTAATGAAATGTGCAGCCCACATGTGTGTCTTGGTCACATGTGTGTCTTGTTCACATGTGTATCAGGTCAGGTTGATGACAGCTGAGAGCATACTGATGTTTGCTAGCAGTTCTTGTTTTGCTTTTCAAACCTGACTTCTAAAAATACTTACAAACCTGGAAATCAAAAGGAAGTTCTTTTTCTTAATTGAAGTCATTATTATATAATAGTTCTGCCAAACATTTTAAAGAAATATATTATAAGCTGTATAATAAGCATGTGATAAGTTAAAATTTTAGTCTCAAAACTGTGTCCAAAATGTGCAGGTTTTTTTTCCTGACACCATATACCATTTTATACAATGTTAAGAAATAACCTTTGTATGACCTTTCTATTATGTTACTGTTACTTAAAGAATGAATCAAACTACTTTCTACTTTGAAGGATGGAGTAAATGTTCTAAGATGTCTTACATGGTCACAAATGAATTCTTCACTTATATTCATATATGTTTGTTTAAACAAGCCTAACATTTTGGAAATATCCTAAATGAGGAACTTAGATCAGTAAGCCAACAGACACAGGCCTGTACAACTCTCTTACACTTGGGAGAACACTCTTGTCAGTTAATTATTAGAGGTTAGTTCCCAAACTATACGTGTGACTTCTCCACACATGTCAAACTGGTTATATTGTGAACCAACTATTTTCTTTTTAGTTTGGATTCTAAAACATTTTTGAAAAACCTGAAATTTGATAGTGTAGTTAATTTTTATTTCCTTCATGCCCAAATCCTACGAGATTTACTATACAACAGATATGTGAAGTATTGTTCTGGATGTGCATTTCTGAACTAAAGCAGTGGTCCTCATATGATAAGTTTATACTGGATAAGATCAATGACCAAATATTTACTGTTGAATGAAGATAACCTTTATTTCAGATGTTTTTCAAAGGAAGTAAAATTTTTTCATCTGTGAATGAAATGCATGGTTTGCTTTAAATTTTAATGACAGCAAAGTATTAGGAAAATACTCTGTGTTTAATTTCAAGCAATTGGAATGCCTGGGGGTGAACACAGGTAGGAGCCCCACCTCACCAGTGATTTCACATGTTTAAACCTCAAGTCATCATAATATAAATGATTTTAATTTCTGAGGAGTGGATGAGCCATTCACACCCGTTTTTTTCCTATGTAAATAATCTACACTGAAAAAGATTATTAAGGATTTGTTGTTTTATTACCAATATTTTAGTCTAAGTTGAGAGTTTCTGGGAAATTTTAAGTCTGGCCTAATTACCTTATACACACACACACACACACACACACACACACACACAC
>LOJH01004451.1:6707-36309 GCA_001685095.1 Ellobius talpinus | reverse complement strand
ACTTCCCACTTTCTCTTCTATCAGGTTCAACGTGGTCAGATTTATATTGAGGTCCCTTTATGATAAAGGGATTTCTATCTTTAATCAAACCTTGAATTTTTGCTATACACTTAACTGTAAAGGTCCCAAAGCTGGTGCTCTAGATATTATGCTATCTTCCTCATTTAACAGCTGGTAAAACAGACCTAGGGAGAGGAAGGAACTGGACATCAAGGCACTTTCTATGCTAGAAGCAATATAATTTATGGGGAAGAGTGAAGGTGCTCTCTTGAATCAGAGATTAGTTTCAGAGTATTTGCAGCTAACAAACTTCATGATCTTGTCTTATCCCTTCACCTCTTGGCACTTGAAAATGTAAAATGGGACCAAGATTGTTTATCTGGCAGAACTTTTGTGAGGTCCAGATGAGATAGAGTAAAAAGTAAGTAGCACAATATTTGACCCATATACATCTCCTGGAATGGTGAATTCTCTCCCTCGGCCACTGCTCATTTCTTCCATCTTCACATAGGCTGAAGCATGTGTAGTTAACTTCCTGATTTGATCATAAAATATCTTCTTTATTTCATTTTTATATGGAAAATAGAAAATTTTCGAATACCTTTTCAGGCTTATTCTTGAAGTAAGTGAGAGGCCAGATAGGAATTGAGAGACTGGAATAGAAAAGAGATTCACAAAAGATAAAAACAATGAGAAAATAGAATGCCTGCTTGACTGACTGACTTATGGGTCTCATTTAGGTTAAGAGTACGGGAGGAAAAGAGGAAGGTATGGAGGAGATGGGTGGCTGTCTGACTAAGGGATCAGTCTTATTTAACCCCACAATAAATAAGAATATGAATATTCTCACTTACAGAATTGTAAACCTTTTAAGGGAGCCCAGAAGTCTCTCTCTTTTCCTCCATCACCACAATGTCTTTTTGGCTAACCTCCCAGTCCAGTCTATGCTTGCCTTTGGGTATCTCTGTGTAAGAAATTGTACCAGCTCTACTACCTGGCTCTCTCTCACCATCACATATCCTTCCTAGGGAGAGGACATCTTAGACAGGAGCTCGGAGCTGATCTACACCGGAGAGATGGCCTGGATCTATCAGCCCTATGGCCGTAACCAGCAGAGAGTCTTCTTTCTATTCGACCACCAAATGGTCCTCTGCAAGAAGGTAAACTTAACCTCTTCTTTTCTGAGAGAAATGAGGACCTCGGGAATACAATAAGCTCCTTCCCTTTCATTATCCCCGGGTTTTTAAAGAAATAGGCAAAAACTGCTAGAGGAAATTGGCAGCAGCTCTATATCAGAAGTGCTGGCATGGTATGAAGATCATAAGCAACAGTGAAATGCTGAGGTTAACTCATCTTTATCCCAATAGCATTTCTGTTTTCCCTCATAACTCTAATGGTATTCCTTCTGAGCTTCTTGCACCCACAGCAGATAACCAGCAAATTTGGACCAGCGTTGAAGAATATTGTATTTGTAATCCCACTTAGCAAAGAATAGCTTCCAAGAGTACCTTTCCCAATTCGCACTTGAATGGGCCTCCTGCCCACTTCCTACCCTAGGAACGACTTGTCATTCAAACAATTAGGTCTTCTGTGCTACAAGAGTTTTCTTCATACCTCTATCCATTTCTTATACAAAGGGTATCATCAGTTCCCCCCAAAATTCTCAATCATGCTGTTCCTGGATATCCTATCCCTGTAATCCTTTTGAAGAGACATCCTTTACTCGTTACTGATCCTTGGATACTTCTGTGAATATTGGCTTTGTAGCCACTTCTCTTTGATAGAGGGATAGCATATGTTCCCCACATAATCTCTTTTGATGGTTTCTAATGGGATATTGTTTCTTCTTTCATGACAGGAGGCACAACCCAGTTTTGTCAGTAAGATTTGGTTGGGAAGAATTTCGCATCACACAAAGTGAGAAAATGAGGGAGAAATCAAGAGTACTCAGAGTAACTTTCAAAATTTGTTCACATTCTTGGCTTTTTCTCCATTACATAACACCTCTTTTTTACATTTGTGATCTCCCTTACTCAGTAGCGAATGTCCCTAAAGAGTGGTGCCAAATCATGACATACCAAGTTAAACACTAAGCAGACATCTGGTTTATGTCCCTTGCTCTGTGTGTGTGCATGTGTGTAGTGTGTTTGACATTAAATCGTTATGTGTTTGCCTTTCACAATCAGCTGAGAGAGTAAATTGAGCTGAGATTCAAACTGCCTTGGTGTTTGTCGATAAGCTCTGAATGCCAGATCTGGAACCAGTAACCTGCTAGAGGATTAAGGTAGTTATTTCAGACTGGATCTGACCCTGGGAGAGAAACCTATGAATCTGAGACTCAGCAAAACACCAATGTCTCTTCTTCGCTCCCCCAGCTCCTAGCAGAACTTTCATACAAACCAGGAGTCAGAATTTCTGAAGGTTAGTAAAAGCAACAAGGAAGCTCTTAGCTTATTAGCTATGTCACCAACAGGCATGTGTCCTTTCTTCACACTAATGTATGTTCATGCTTAGAACAATTAGAGAGAGAGAGAGAGGGAGAGAGGCAAAGGGAAAGGGAGAAGGAGAGACTGAGAGAGTGGGGGAGCTTGATGGAGAAAGAGGAGAAAGAAAGAGAGGGGAGAGAGACAGAGAAACTAGGAGGAGTCTGTTTTATTTCAGGGTTCCACACTACCTGCTCATACTTCGTGATTTTTGCATCTGTCCCTGAAAGATGCAGTTGCTTTAAGTAAAATGTGAAACTGACCTCTGAAAAGCAGTGGCTAAGGAGGCAGATACAAAAGAGTAAAGCAGAGCCTAAGGATAAAGGAAAAGGAAAAAAAAGATGGAACAGTGTGCTCTATTTAGGAGTGAAGGGGCAGCAAAACACCAAGATGAAGTGTTGTGTCAATTCTAGGACAACTAGTTGGAAAGACAATGATAAAAATAGACAACAGAAGTTAAGGGAGGGCTTCTGGATTCAGAGCAGCCACTTTAGGAGTTTGGGAAAAAGCAAACAACAGGATGGCAAAGACAATGGACATCTTGATAAAGGCATAGCTTCTCTCAAAGGAGAGTTTTCTTGTTTTAGTGAGGTCATGGCTTTCTCTCCAGAATAAAAGCCAGCCTAGAGTTCAAGACTGTTTATTCCACATACTTGGATGTTCTTAATACTGCCTTCCCAGGGTTGGAAAGTTACAGCCTTGTTAAGAAAAGCCATTAAAAGTATCTGATGTTTGTCCATGGGTGAGGATTTCCATGTTATGTGCAATAAATCTTTCTACTTTCTATTTATCAAATAGGAGGTAAATCAAAAATAAGAATGGGGTAGAAAGAAGGTATGAAAAAGAGCAAAGTATTTTGTCTGCCAAACTGTTCTTACCATTACTGCAAAACAGTAGCGCTTGGGGTGGGGATGGGGTGGCACACCTTTGTGGAGTTGGATATCTCCACAAAGATATTTTGGCAAAGGAAAAGATGGACAAGGGTAAGAGTGGGCTGAAGTGAGTAAGGATTCACCTCACTTGATTCACCTCTAGAACACAATTTAAATGGATGCCCAAAAGCTCAATTATTTTTTTCATAAAGAAAGAATGGGCTAATCAACAATTAAATAATTGAATATGGCTACATTAGTCTTTCTGATGATAAGCTCATATTTAAAAGGAGTCATTCAGAAATGTGATATTTAACAAGAATAACACAAATAATTTCATAAATCCTGGAAGGTTAGTTTAAAATTTTTCAAGATAATATTAAATATTTCTAAGTAATAGAATGGTATTAAAAATAAAGGAAGAAAAATAACTAATAGTCTGATAAGGCCTTTCATGAGACTGAAGGCTTAATGGTAACTGAGGAACAGAAAGTTGTTAACCAAGAGGAATTGAAGCCCAAAGGATGTGAGGTTGCAATAAAGTATCTCACTGCTCTGAATTTTTATTTTGAGTGCATACTCTGTGACAGCCACATCTACCTTCATGGGATCTATAATCTAATAAAATTTAGTGTAACATAAGAGAAAAATACACAATTTTATGCACTGAAATAATGCTCAGATGTGTCTGGTGGAGTTGCTTTAGGAAATCTTGGAAATACTATAAATACTAATGAAATATGTGACAAACATATAGATAGGAAAATATACCAGTATTCAGAACCGAAAACTATATTATGCAAAATAAAATTACTATAAAGTAATGGTTAATTGTCATTATTTGAATGCCTCTATGATTCTATTTAAGTAACTTTATATTCATTAATTCAGTATTCATGACAAATTTACCAGGGAAATACTGCGATTATTCACATGTTAATGATATATGAAATTGAAATACAAGATAATTATGTATTTATCATGGCTGATAAATAATGAAACTAGGGATTAACCTTCATTTGTTTTCATTTCTCAGGTTAGAGATTGACCCAAGAATTTGCACTTGTAAGGCAAGTTGTTTAGCACTGAGCTACATTCTCCAGCCAGGGACTAAACTAGTCAAACTGTCCCAAGGTTGTAAACAAGAGACTTCTGTGTCACTATTGCCATTAAGCTTGTCCAAATTTTGTAATTGATTATTAAGCAGTCTAAATATTTAGGACAGGATTAATTAATCATGCAGGCTCAGCATTTGTTTCTAAGCACAAGTTACGATGTTTTGATAAGAACTCTCTTTGTATTATTCCGGAACTGGAGGATAAGAGTGAAATTCACAGAGAGAGTCTGTATTTCAGGGTGGGAGTCACTTGTTTGATTTAATTTGAGACAGGGTCTTTTGCACCTCAGCATGCCCTAGGGCTCACTATGTATCAGAATGTAAGTTCAAGCTTATGATCTCTCTTGCTTCTACACCCCAAGTACTGAGATTGCTGGCATGTGCCACCTTGCAGTGCCAACGATCAAACCAAGGACTTTGTGTATACTCTACCAAATGGTGAGCCAAATTCCCAGCCCCAAGAATAATTTCTTTCGCTGCCACTTTAAATTTTCTCACAATTTCCTTGTAGAGAGAAGAAACATGGAGGGATAGATAACGTCAAATGGTTCTGCTCTTAAATCCTGGTTTTTTAGCAGGCCTGTTATTTCAAGCAAGCAAGTAACTATTTCATGCACCTTCATTATATCATCTCTAATGCAGGGAGAACAATCAACAGGGTTGTTATGAAGAATAAATGAGATCAATGCATATGTAGTGGCAGTTGAGGGACAGAACTGGTGCAGATGCATGTGAAGCTTGTTCCACCCCTACTTTCAACAAAAGGCATAATATTGTAAGTTGGTGAAGTCCCCATCAGTAGATTTACCCAACTCTGGACTGAATAATTATCTGCTACAGGTAACATAGGAAACATTTAAATATTCAATCTACTCTTCAGAATTCAACAACTAATGTCCACCTACTAAACTTCTGTCTGACTCTTTCAATTTCTTTAACATGGAGCCAGTTAAACAAAACCTTGCCTATTTTGCACACTGGGACTTGGGATTGAATAAAGCACTCAGAAGAGTTTGAACAGCTTGTACAGCTTGTAGTTTGTTTTGCAGAGGGAAGCATAAAGCAGGGTACTTTTAAAATAGCAGTTATAATACACATGAAAGACACCAGTAGCTCCTTTAATTTCTGTTCCTTTTCTTTCCTTGTCATTTTTTTAAAAAATGGTAAGACCCTTTTGTTCGCTTTCCTCTTATCCTGTGCACTGGGTGCCTCTGCTCCTCTATTAGTTTAGTTTTGTACATGTTTTGCTGTTTTCTCCAAGATATCATTATTTTGAAATTATTTTGATGTTTTAGAAAAAAATCACTGTATTTTGCTTTTTGTTCTCCCTTTCCACTGTTTACTGTGGAAAAGAACAGACCTCTTTAATCCCATTATCCACCAATTTTCCTACATGCCCATTATCGTCCCAAGCAACCTTTTATCTGCATTCACTGTTCTTACTGTGCTTGTGCCGCCATGGTCCATTGTCCGCTATCATAACTGTACTGCATTTATGTTGCTTTCACAATATTCTGAGGGATAAGAACTAAATTACATGTAATGATGCTGGATAGAGGACTTTTGTTCGGGCAAGTTTGTGCATTTAGATATTTCTTCTTGTACTGAAAGGACAGAATTGCAGCATGAGCCATTTGAAACAACTCACATCCAAAAGTAGCAATAAGTGGGAGGGAAGGGGAGGTGGAGAGGTGACTCCGTAGTTAAGAGCACTCAGTGCTCTGTGGAAGACCTGAGGTTCAGTTCAGACACCCACATGGTGGCTCACAAATACCTACAATTCTAGTTCCAGGGAATTCAATGTCCTCCTCTGGTGTCCACATTCACATGCACTCACATGTTTCAAATAAATAAATTCAGGCACACACCTATACACATAAAATAAATAAATCTATCTTAAAGAAAGAGACAGGGACAATATAGAAATAAGATAGATAAGGGAGTTTGAACCAGAAAAGTGGATACTAGACTCTGTTCACTTCTTACCAATCAAGTCTAATGTTAACCAGTACTTTTTAATCTATTTTTCTTTTATTTATCTTCTTTTCATTCATCTATTTTAATCTATATTCTCCACTGTCCAACTGAACTAGTAATAGACCACACTTCAGAAAGGTGCTAGAGGGAAACCATAATAGGTAGTAGGAAGCAGCAAAGTATAGTGTTAAAAGCATGTCTAATACAGCCAGATTGGTGAATACTCATTATTTTTCTCCAATGAGCTGTCTGAATTTAAATAAGTTTTCTCTGCTTATAATTATTCCTCATTTGAAAAAAAATAGAAATCTAAAGGAAGTCATGAAATTTAAATGAGGCTGTACAGATAATAATTGTTGGCACATTCTATTTACTAAATGTTCGCAATTAATACAATTACAGAATATGTCATGTTGCTAAGCATTTACCTAGAAATTTTAATTCTAAAGCAATATATAATACATTTCTTAATAAAAGGCACAAATTTCAGAGCCAGATGTGTGGACCCAAAGCCTGGCTCCACCCTTTAATCTTAATTAAGTTCAGCAGGGGTTCTATATCTATAGTTCCTCATCCAATGCAGCTTCCTACCTTGCAGCACTTTATCAGCAATATTTAAATTGACAAATGCAAAGTCATTAGGACAGCAGTTGGCATAGAGTATATGCTATTCAAGTACTCACTGCTGCTGATGTCATTGTTCCTTTTTGTTTCAACTGCTACAAATGTGCTGTACATGTTGGAATATAGTAGTGACAAAACAAGCTCAGCCTTGTCCACGTGCATTGCCCAAGATCTGGATAGAAAACAGGAAGTTTCTAGGCTGGAGAAGCATAGCCAGGACCCTCTCTAAAATAGTAGAGACAAACTTACTGATAAATAAGTAAGGCAGCCTATAATCCTGAACAGCCTTATACTCCAGATTGTAGCATCTGTCATTTGTACAAAATGTCCTATGAAGTCTTGCTAAATCCTAGGATTACCTAGTGGGATCAAGTTGAAATATCTGTGGGCTGTTTGCATTATGTAATGTCAGGGATTAGGGTAGTCCTTGCTGGAGCCACAGGCTGTGTCTGGGAGCTTGGTTTCTAACAGCTATAAAAACAATTCTGGAGCTCTCTATGTCCCATGACTTGAGCAACTGAGAAAAGCTGGTATCCTGTTAGAAACAGTAAATTCTATTAAACAGGGAAGTTGTGATCCAAATAGTATCTATTTGGGCATATTATCACCATGCCACTTTGGAGGCATTAAGCCATGTAATACAAACAGTACCACAAGCACCTAGGACTCAGGAAGGATTTATTTGTCTTGCTGTTTAAGAAGGCCCAAGAAACCTCAGAAACTGCCTTTCTATGGACAATCTGTGAGTGAAGCCAGTTCAAAAAAAGACATAGTGATGAGCACAATCTAAATGAACAAACAAAACTAAATGCTGTAATTGGAATGATGGTTAAGTGCCAAATGAGTAGCATTTAAGATCCTTCATAGTTAGTATATTAGAATTTATACAACGGGAGCCACAACAGCTAGAATGTCTAATCAGAGAACATTTCTTTGGGGAAGATTTTGTGACTTTGACAATGAAGGCTAGAAGGACTGAAATAGAGCTCATTGGGAAGAAAAGGATACATTATAGTGAAGCCCAAGTAGGTTTGTGGTTTGTATGAGTGTGTTAGCAAGTACTTTCCTACCCTAAATGCATGGTAAATTTCTAGAATCAGTGGCAATGTAAATTAAAAAAAAATTATTGGAATTTGTCTTTTCTTTAAATTTGGCTTGCTTGGACAGTTTAAGTTGCAAAAGTAAGTAAAATTTGAGGGTTTATAAAAAATGATTTTAAAGGAGCACAGAAGTGCAAGGCTACATTTACTGGACTAGGCCGGCCTCATAGGGTTGGAGCTTTGCAGTTATTTAATATAAGGGTAACTTTTCTAATTTTACAGTTGCAATAATTGAGACTGAGAGAAGCTAATTGACTTGCCCAAGGCAAGTTAGACATCTAGGACTCAATTTAGATATTTGTATTTTATTCATATTCTTTTCACTGCCCCATGTTGTTTCATGGCCTTTGCTACCCATTCTGGTTGGAATTCCTGAGGCTGTAGATGATTCCTAATCATTTCTATCATATCCCTATACTTAGATTATCACTAATCTGATGCCTGAAAACTCATATTAAGCCCTCTATCAGCCACAGAGAGAAAAAATTAACATAGACAGTTTTAACAATTCTAATCCCTGTTCTTCTGCTAAAGACATAGAATATTTCCTTGTTCCTTTGTTATACATAAATATATTAACATTAAGACATTATGATTAATGCTGGTAAAGGAGTCCCATGATCAGACACATACTTAAATTTTAGGAAACTGCCAAAGGCACTTAAAATTGAAAATGATTGTGAGGCACAAGTTCGGTAAACGGGAGAAGTAATTGTTTGTATGAAGGTTAAGAACCAGGAAGTTGTAGTTGTTAATAACTTAGGACAGCCATTATGCAGTGTGCCGTCCAGACTCGCCTTTCCAGGTGTGTATATGCCATGTGATCAACTGTACGGGAGAATTCAAACCTTACATCCATACACTCTCCCATATCATTCTCCTTTCACCTATTTCAATTTGCCTGACAGTGCTCAGTTTTTGAGCATGTATCTCACAAAAATTTCCTGAGAATTTGAAATCCGTTCATGGAAGCCACTCCATTCTTTGGGCCAGGACTGAGCTTGTGCACCTCAGACATGGTTGAAACTGGCCTAAAAACTATTAGCCTTCTCTATGCAACTGGCCTCCGTCTCTCCTGTGATCTTGATTTTACACATACCCAAGCGATCTGTCGGAGCTTAATGGCAGGGGTACCCAGTTGATCAGAATCTATATGTATTCCCACTTTATTTGTAGGCATAATAATTATAGCAGCAAAAAGAACTATGTGATGGTTATTGGCTGCAAAACAGTTAAATAGTACTTGCATTTTCAAGCCTGAGGATTTGAGACTGACAAATCTGTTGAGAATAATTCAAAATCAGGTTTACAATACCTAGCATATATTTCCTCCCATGTGGCATTCTGCATATCTAATCAAAATGCAGTTGGTTAACTCCTAAACTGTCATACCACTGTGCAAATAGACATATTTTGCCTAATATGTCATTATTGTAGTATTTAGTGTCCATAGCTGGGTAAGACCCTTAATTAATTTGCTACTGTGCTATGTAGATATTTCAAATGACACAAGCTAGAATCATCTGAGAAGAGGGAAACTTCAGTGGGCAAAGCAATGGGCAAACCCCTGTGAGCAATGCAATCTCTGGGCAAGTGGGCCTGGGTTGGACAAGAAAGTAGGTGAGCAAAGCATGAGGAGCAAGCCAGTAGGCAGCATTCTTCCATGGTCTCTGCTTGAGTTTCTGCCTCCAGGTTCCTGCCTTGAGCTCCTGTCCTGGCTTTCCTTGACGATAGCCTATAAGCCAAAGAAGCCCTTTTTCGTCCCCATGCTACTTTTGGTTATGGTGTGCATCCCAGCAATAGAAAGCAAAGTAGGACATGTTCCTTTCCATTTCTGACTCACTTCTTCCATTTTCTCCTCTACTCTTGAATTTGCTATATGTCATTGTCATATATCCTTAGAAGTTTGTTATTCATCTATGTCTCTAAAATATATAGCATTGTTTTATATGTTGATTGTGGAAAAATAAAAATCACTTTACATGGAAAGTAAATGAAGTCAACGATGAACCTGAGATTTAAAATGTCTGTTCGGGGGTCTTAGCTTTCCATAGAGTGGAAGGATCACCAATACTTAATATGCCATTAAAATGCAAATAAATAAGTAGAGAAGTAAGAGCACTATGTATAGAGTTAGGATGAGTGCCTCATTGACTAGAATTAGGATTGATCTACTTCTATATAGATGAGTAAAACAAAAGATAAAGAACACTGTATTTGATCATGAGATTCATCTGTGTTGATATATGTACTTTTTTGCCCTCTTTTAGCCAAGTTTCCTGTGAGACTAACTCTTGTCCAAAAACGCTAAGTATAAGTAACTCTTTCTGTCCCAACAGTCTATGACCTTCTAGTAACTCTCACCACTGAACTTTCACTTAAAATTTTATTCTCAGTATCCTGCTTGAGATTTTCAGCACATCCCAGCAAGTTCATTTGATGCTTCTGGTAATTATGCCAAGTTCTTGGAAGATGAAAACTTCTTCCCTGGTAGTGCTTTTGTTGCATACTGCTTTATACTGCTTATAAGCCGTTTGCATTCCAGTGATTGGTGCTGGGGTTTGAAACAGTCTTTGGATGTGGGTCATCTCTTAGAGCACCTACTTAAACCAACTTTTCAGTGTCCAACTGGTCATCTGGGTGCATGTATTGAGACCGTAACATCTCCATTTACCTTCAAGAATAATGACAGTGTTTGTGTTCTGTTGTAACCATGTGCCACCTCTGCTGGCATCTGCTCTACCTATACTTCTGACAAAATAACCTCTTTCATCCAACCTAGGACCTAATCCGGAGAGACATCCTATATTACAAAGGCCGCATAGACATGGATAAATATGAGGTGATTGACATTGAAGATGGCAGAGATGATGACTTTAATGTCAGCATGAAAAACGCTTTCAAGCTTCATAACAAGGAAACAGAAGAAGTTCATCTGTTCTTTGCCAAGAAACTGGAGGAGAAAATACGTTGGCTCAGAGCTTTCAGAGAAGAGAGGAAAATGGTACAGGAAGATGAAAAAATTGGTAAGTGACCTGAGAGCAGAAAGAAGAATATAATTGTGAAGAACCTTCCATAGAGGGTTACAATTGAGTTCTTCTTTCTAGAGTCAAAGGGAAGATTTCTGGCGCAAACTGAACTAAGACACTATGGTGATTCCTTATTATAGGTCTTTGTTAATACCAATGGGTATGGTTTATATATTGATCATGCCTAATACCTATCTCCAGATAGAAATATTATACCACAATCCAGTTCCAAACTCAATTCTCCCCCTACCACACACATATGTATTAGCAAGCTAATACAAAGGAGTCATGAATCCTATTCTGTAATCTCCATAAATTCATAAATCTCTCTGTCTTTAGGTGTATAAGAAAGACATGTTTATGAACTGATTTGTCAATGGAGATTTGGTAGAGTTATACCAATTAGATGGATAGCTTGCTTTCTTTCTTTGTGTTGCCAGGAATAAAAGCCAGGGCCTTGTTCATGCTAGCCAAATACACTGCTAATGAGTTACATCCCCAGCCTTCATTCAACTTCAAAGGCAGAAAGGAGAAACAATTCTAATGAAGACCAAAGCAAGGTGTGGTAGTTTGAATGTAATTAGCCCCCATAATCTCATAAAGAATGGCACTATTAGGAGGTGTGACTTTGTTGAGGTAGGTATGCCCTGGTTGGAGGAAGTGTGTCACTGTAGAGGTGGACTTTGAGGTCTCATATATGCTCAAGATACCACACAGTGTCTCAGACATGCACTTCTTGTTGCCTTCTAATCAACATATAGTCAGCACCATGTCTGTACGTGCTGCCGTACTCTCCACCATGATGATAATGGACTGAAACTCTGAATTGGAAGCTGCCACCTCAATTAAATGTTTCTCTCTATAAGAGCTGCTGTGGTCATGGTGTCTCTTCACAGAAATACAGACCCTAACTAAGACAGAAGTGATCTGGTTTTATTCAAAACCTTAGGACCCTTTCAAGTTACAGGTTTATTTCATTTTTTATACTGGGTTCTGAGAAGGCCAAATTGCATGTACACATCTTGAATTACATTCATTTTACCAGTGAAAATTGATGTCTAACAGAGTTAAGCTATTTAGGCCTCCTCTATTAAGGTGGTAGTATTAGTTCCTGGGACAAAGGCATCTGAGTATTTAATTCTTGTAAAGTTACTTCATATATTAACATAATTAAAATAATATGCACTTAGTCATCATACTCTAGAACTATTTAAAAATAAATTAGAGAAAATATGAAAATATCAAAAACTATGTGCACTCATTTCATTTAGATTCAGAATAAAACATCCTTTTTGGATTGAAACAGTTTGTGTGGTTGTGGTTTTGTGGCTCTAGATTTGTAGCTTATTAAATACTACCAAATATCTTCCTCAAAGTCCTGTTTCTGTAATAAAAATATCAGCCAAATACAGTGCTTCATACCTGTAATTGAAGTTCTCAGAAGTTGAAAGCAGGATGATTCAAGTTCAAGGTCAGCCTGGGCAGCATCATGAATGCCCACCTGAACTATAGTGGGAATTCATTTTTAAAAATGAAGGCCAGAGATGTTGCTCAAAAATAGAGTACTTACCTAAAAGTGCATGACCCCAGCACTGAGGGAGAGACAGCAAATGAGATAAATTAACCTTTCTAATTCCTAGAAAAGTTTCTTCTTTTGGTTCATGTTTTCATCAAATAGAATTGTACCTTAAAATGTCTATTGTT
The DNA here is from genome assembly GCA_001685095.1 of Ellobius talpinus. NCBI lineage: Eukaryota > Metazoa > Chordata > Mammalia > Rodentia > Cricetidae > Ellobius > Ellobius talpinus. The sequence continues at coordinate 23,403 of LOJH01004451.1, read as the reverse complement.
CATGGCTGCAGAAATTGCCTCTAGAAAAATATGCTTACCTGTTGAGTTCTGGCACAAAAGGGTTCTTATACCCTGATAGGTACTCAAATGGCCTAGAGTGAAAGATAGATGGCCAGAAAGACAGGGTAATTTTTGTTTTCCAATATCTTAAAGTCCACCTTGAAAACACACTTAGAGTTTTATTAGAGTAATTTCTTTTAAAGTACAATCACTGCATTGAGACATGATGTAGAATGATTTTGAGATACTGGCTGTCAGACCTGTCGATGGATAGTCTGAGTTCATAGATCCTGCATTAATTAAAAGGTCTTTGCCATTCCTGTGCCTCTAGCATCATATCTCTCATACTTGTGCCTTCAAAGATCTGCTTTCAATGAAAAGCTTTTGTAAATTAGTTTCTGACAGGCTTGTGTTATCTTTGTCTTGTTTTTAAATATGTATTTATATGACTTTTCCCCCAGCCTGATTACATTAAGTTAGAAAATTGCAGAAAATACTGAGCCACAAACAAAAAAAAACAAAAAAAGAAAAATAAAAAAAATAAAAAAACACAAAAAGGTGAAAATCATAATAACATACACTGTAATACTATAAATGTTTTGATATATTTCATTCTAGTCTTTTTTACTTCTATTTAAATAAAACTGTGGGAATTCCTGAATTTCTCACACACCTATTTCTATAAATGCAATTTTTATACCCATTTTTCATTTTATATTATTTTATTTGCATTTCTACAAACCATTTAATACTTTATGGCTGCCATGTATATTTGACATAATTTTATTGTTTTGTGTGTAGATTTAATTATAAATCTTGGCCATGATAAGCGTTTAAATCATAGTAGAAATATATAAAGCATTCTTTGCATTTCCTCTCACTCTTGTTTTAATATTAATCAGAATTTAATAAATCCTGAATAAGTGACTAATTTTTATTAGAATATTAATGAACAATTTCATGAGAAATTGCATAGTTGAAATTTGTATGTTTTTTATAAGTGAATAAAGGACAGCTTATTGCATAGTGTTGTAAGTTGAATATTTGTCAGTATACTTTTAGCTTATTAAAAAAACATTATTAGAAATTTTTGTCTTCTGTCATACAGTACATCCTGACTGCAGCCTCCCCCTCTCTCCACTCCTTCTAGTTTCTCCCCCAGATCCACTTCTCTCCAGTTTCCCTTCAGAACTTCCAGGAATATCAACTTAATATGGCATAAAAAGATGCAATAAGACTAGGCAAAAACCCTCATATCGATGCTGAAAAAGGCAACCCAGTAGAAGGAAAAGGGTCCCAAGGGTAAGCAAAGAGTCAGAGGCACCCCACACCTTCCCACTGTTAGGAGTCCCATAAGAACACCAAGGTTCAGTGGTAGAATCTTCTATGAGATAATGAACATTAATAATTTGGTGTGTTTCTTTTAATACTTATCCCAAGCATTCTATCTCTCGCCTTCTCTCCTTTCTCTCCCTTCCTTCCTCTCTCTCTCCTTCCTCCCTCTGCCTCTCTCTCTCTCATACACACACAGGCACATATGTGTGTACTTACAAAAATGTGTTTTACATATTGCTTTGCAATTGGTCTTTTAAACTAAATTTTTCTTACATAACTAACTAGGTATTATTGAACCTTCTATACTTCCTCACATCAGTTGAGCTTCAAGTAGAGAAGCATAACCAGGATTACTTTTAAAAGCTTTGTTATAAGGAATTGGCTTATGTGATTGCAAAGGTTAGACAACTAATTTCCTACATCTGAACAGCAGGCAGTCAGGCATGGAAGGTCATGAGTAGAGGCCAAGTTGTCAGGTACAAGACAAAGTTAGTAAGAGAGAAGATCACAAGAAATATGTTCTACAGGTAGAATTTCTTCAACCGGATACCTTAGCCTTCTTTTATAAGGGCTTCTAACAGATTCAGTCAAGTCCATTCATATTATGTAGGATACTATCCTTTATATATCTCTGATTAGGGGTTTTTCTTACATATGGAAAATTCCTTTATGACAATCCCTATATTTGTAAGGAAAACACTCTAGTCAAATTGCTACATCTGTAATAGCAGCATATATCTCTTTTAATAACTGTATAATACTCCATATGGAGATGGAGCAACCATTCCCCTTTTGATAGACATTCAGAGTGTGTATCTATTTTACTCTTTTTTACACTTGTAATTATTATTTTATTTTTATTTATGGGTGTTTTGTGTGCATGTATATCTGTGCACCACATACATGTCTGGAGCCTGCATAGGCCAAAAGAAGGCATCAATTCTCCCGAAACTGTAGGTAAAGACTATTGTGAGCCACCATGTAGATGCTGGAAACCAAACCCAGGACCTCTTCAAGAGAAGCTAGTGCTCTTAACTATTGAACTCTCTCTCCAAACCCTTATTTCTAGATTTTCCCCTGTGAAACATATTGCTGTAAAACATATCTACATGTATATTTTATTATACAGTTTTTTATTCCTGCAGGATAGACATTCTAAAGTGAGATGAATGAACATGAGGATGCATAAACAAAATATGTATTTAGACATTATGTATCAGAAAAGTTATAAAGTCTACCCCTCAATATGATTTAGTGCTTATTTCTTCAAATCCACACCAGTACTGCATAATATTTACTTCCTTTAATTTGTTACTTCAGTTACGAAAGTTGAGCTTAAAAATCCATGTAATTGCTATTTGTTGACAAATTATTTGTGAAATTAACACTGAATACTCTTTACCTGTTCTTATTTTTATTTTAATTGAAAAATCCTAAACTTTGTCAATCACAAATAGATTTGCAATTGCTTATAGTGTGTGGGCTATTGGTAATGAATGAAAACAAAACCTGCCGATTTTAGACTGTATTTATTTTTTAAAGAGGAGATAGAAGAGGAAGCAAATGTATACATTTGAGCTCTATGTAGGTCACATATACGTGCATGTTTATATTTTATGGTGCTTTTTTTATAAAACATGCCTACAAAATCATATATCCCAACTTTTACATATTATGTTCTCAAAAATTGATTTAATTTGTAGGCTCGCTGTTAGTTCAGTAGTAGAACACCTGTCTAGCCTACATCAGGCCCTGTGTTCCATCCCTATTTCTGCAGGAAGGAGATAGAAGTGGAGGGGGGTAAAAAGGAAAATATAAATTGGTATGTACTTTATATTGAAGATAGTAAAGCCTTGTGAGTTTTCAGTTTCACATAGTTTCCTCAATTTTATAATTTGACTTTCCAGTTTGTTTGTGGTGCTTAATTCTGCCAAAAGTAATTACTTTAGTAAAGGTACCTATTACTTCTGTTTGCCTCCCAAGTTTATTATGCTTAAGCAGATCCACACTACCAACACCTAACAATTTCTGAATTTTTAAAAAAATATTTAGAAACAAAATTTATCTGAAATTTCTTCTCTGAATATACTACAAGGATTTTATTTTCATTTGGGCAAAGAGGTGATTGCCCAGCAGTAATTTACTAAGTCAACTGTTTATTTCTCACAAACAAATTTCTAGTGTTGTAGACTGTAACTGTCCACACATACTTAGATTTGTCTTAGAATTCCTATTCTTTTTCACTATCCTGGTTGTGAAGATTATACTAATTCTTCTTCATCATTGTTTCTTGGCAATTCTTTGATGTGAACATCAAATTCCTTTCTTCTAAATCCAACAAGATACATTTAGGTTTCTGTTTGGCATTCTTTAAAACTGATTAATAATTGAAAGCTTAGAATTTTTTAAAGATTTATTTATTTATTACGTATACAACATTCTGTCTCCATGTATGCCCACATGCCAGAAGAGGGCACTAGATCTTATTACAGATGGTTGTGAGCCACTATGTGGTTGCTGGGAATTGAGCTCGTGACCTCTGGAGAAGCAGCCAGTGCTCTTAACCACTGAGCCATCTCTCCAGCCCTGAAAGCTTAGAATTTTTATTGTTTCCTCATTCAAAGAGGATGCTCTTTTCTCTATTAACCCAAGTCTTATTCTTACCTGCTTCAAGAACATGATATAGTGTCCTTCCCATTATGCTGCTTTCCCCTTTATGCACTGATTTTAATAGTTTGTATTTTGCTAGGATGTCATTCATAATATTTATAATATGTTCTGTAATTGTACTTATCTCTCCTTTTCATTCTTGATAGTGAATATTCTTTATTTTTCAACATTTTTATTTACTCAGTTATATCTTTATGAGGTACATACATTATAATAATTTGACACATGTGTACAGCGTGTAGTAATCAAATTAGGGCAAAGAACAATTATATCTCTTCAAACAGTCACTTTTATGTATTGAGGAACTGATACTTTGCTAGCCATTTTTAAATGTATTGTGTTTTGATTTGTAGTTTTTCTACCATGCTAAATAACAGGTAGAACTAATCCTTGCATTCTGTTTTAGTGCCTGTATTTGAATTTCTTATGTTTCTCCCCCTACATTGGTCCTTTGAAAATAACGCTTTTCAGCAAGCGTTAGCTTTTTGAAGGAACTTTTGGGGATTTTTATATTTTTTATAATTTTTTTAAGAATTAATTTTAGATTTTCTATATCTATTTGATTTTATATATATATATATATATTCATTATATATGGTATTGTGATACAGAAGGGCGTTTTCAAGAATGTGTTGTATAGTGATCATACTGTCCTTGTAACCTCTTTTCTTCCCCTTTTTTACCCCAGCCCCTCTTGTTAGTCCATTGTGTGTGTTTTGGTTGATCTAAATTTTTTAACTGAAAATATTACTTTCTAAGTAAACTTTCTTTGAGTTAAATCATGCATTTTATATTTCTGTATAAAATGCCCAGGTTTTGAGGGGAAATGTTTATAATGTGATTTGACCTATGGGTTCTGTATTTTTTCAGACTGCTATTATTCACAGTAATATGAACTTTCTTTGGCCATGCTGGAGTTGGAACCCAGGGTGTCTCCTACTTGGTTGGCAAGTGTTTCTAAAGCTGGGCTGTATACCAACCCACAGATAAGAATTCCAGTGATAATGTTGTAACCAAGCTGCCATTTCCTCCTTAGAGTATGAAAGATTGTTTTCTTTATCCTTTAAGTTTAGGAATTTCAGCCATTAGTCAACATCATCATGTCTGAGTGCCTGGGTCATAGAAGACCTTTTACTATCTCAACAAACATGTGGTCTTTTTACTCAGTAAATTTTTTTGTTGTTTGTTACTTCTACTTAACTATTTTCCTCCTTCTGAAACCTTTATTTTTCAAGTATTCATTTTCTATTCTAATTCTCTTATCTTTTGAGTTGTTGTTTCCTTTTCTTTATATTTTTGATTTATATAGTGTTTCTTCTAATTTGCATAATTTATTTAAATATTCTTCATACTTTATTTTTAATTTTAACTTCTGTTCATATTTTTGTTGCTGTATTCTATAATATGCATCTTCATAGCCAAGTTTTAGTTCTAATTCATTACATTTTAATTTAACTGCATGTTTGTATATATACTAAGCACAATGGAAGTAACAAACACAATTTCTCCCTTCCCCTCATGCACTTCTCTATACCTCTTCCTTATTTCTTTCAAATTCAAAGCCTCCATTTTTCATTCTTTCTAGTCACATGCATATATGTATATTAATTTTTAACTTAATTTTTTATTGTTTCTTTGGGGATTTCACATCATGCACCCCAATTCCTCTCATTTCTCAGTCCTTCCATATCTATCATTCACCCATGTAACCTTCCCTACAGGAATACTAAAAAAGAAATAATAAAAGTAAGATAAAAATAAAAAATGAATAAAATATAAATAGGAATATTGATTGAAAAACAAACAAGCCACTTTGCTTCCTCTTTCCCATCTCTCTACTACCTCTTCATTCATCTTAGTGGCATGGGACCTACTGTGTATCCTGCAGTAGATTCTTACTTGCAAATATTCCTTGCATAATGTGTTGTTGGTCAGGTTCAAGGCCTCTGGCTTCTGGTACACCATTAATACTGGACCCTCACTTAAACTCCTCTCTGACATCCTGCTGTTGCCCTGAGTCATGGAGATGCAGCAGCTATGGTTCTGACAGACCTGTGCCTTCACACACTCCAGCAGGCACAGAGGGAGTGGATGTTAGGGAGTGCAACTTAAAGCCCTGGATGTGTGCCTGGGTGTTCTCCGTACAGGCCACTGGGACCAACCCCCCTCAGGTGATGGGTGGGGCCAGCTCTCCCATGTGGCAGGGTAGGGGGTGGGGAGGAGCTCTCCCCTTCTGGTGTCATGGGAGGTCCTCTATTCCAGAGCCAGTGAGGGGTGGGGCCAGCTCTGCAAGGCCCTCACACCTTTCAACACATGGCCCAACACATGGTTCACATGGGTCCCTGAGCTAACATGGGCAACATACTAATATTTTTATTTCTAAACTAGCACATAAAGTATTTGGTTTCACTATGGCATTTAAAAAGTAATTTGTTGGTCCACTTCTCCCAGTCTCTCACCTACCCTCCAGTCTCCCTCGGACTCTTCTACCTCTAGTAGCCTCTTTGCTGCTTTCGTATATCATATATTCTATTACTTCATCTCTTCCTCAAAACATCAGTTTCCCTTCTCACAGTTTCTTCTCCATTTTCATGACTTATGCCTATGTACTCACATTAAAATCTAGGCTCCACATACAAAAGAGACCTCTGAATATGTGTCTTTCTGTGTTGGGGCGACCTGGTTTAATGTAAGTCTCTACTGTGGCATATTTTCTGCAAGTTTTATAATTTTGTTTTACTCATCTTAATAAAAGTGCATTGTGCATATGTATCATAGTTTTATTATGTATTCATCAGGTGATAGGCAGCTTGGCTGTTTCCAGTTCCTGGATATTATGAATAGAGCAGCTATCAACATAGATGAGCACATATCTCTGTAGTAGGATCTAGAGTCCTTTGGGTATGTGTCCAGGAATTTCAGTCTTATGGTAATTCTATTTTTAATGTTTTGAGAAATCTCCATATTGATTTCTTTAATACTTATAGCATTTTATGCTCCTACCAGCAGTGATGAAGAGTTTATCTTTCCCCACATCTTTGCCATCATCTTGCTTCATGGTTTTTTTATGTATTTGTCAGATAACTTTGGAAGGAAAGGTATACTCACTTTACAGTGCATAAAGGTGTCTGTTTTTCATAACAAAGTTCAATTTTCTTTTCTCTTGTAGGCTTTGAGATTTCTGAAAACCAGAAGAGGCAGGCTGCAATGACTGTGAGAAAAGCTTCTAAACAGAAAGGTACACTTGCCTTTGCTCCTTCAGACCCACTCCCTGTCTGTTTGAGACTAGGAAACCATAGGCTATGTGTTTGCACATTCCTTGGCTCCTTTCCATATTGAGATTCACTTGGGATAGTGTCCAGCTACCCAGGTATCTTTGACAACAGGTAACAAATGCTCTTAATGTTTAAATTCTTGGGACTAAATGGTGTGGGGTAGTCATATCCATGTCATTGGCTACATTAACAAAACAAAACCATTCTTTGTTTTTATTTCAAAAGAAGAAAACCTTTGTGAATAATATAGAGGCAGGCAGTAATGCATGTATTTAATTTATTGAATAAATATAAATATATAGGGATCTGTTTTCAACTTCCTTTCAATTGTCTAGAATTGCTGACCTAGTCAGTAGCCCCAACCTAACGTGAAGTGCCTCATGCTGAAACAAGATAGTCTCTCTCTGAGGCGTACACTGAAATACCTTTGAAAATTTAAAATACAAACAGAATCAACTTAAAGACGAATCAGCTTTTCTTTTCTTTTTTCATGAACCAGAACAAAACTAACGTGCTCAGCTGAGCCAAAAGAAGGAGCTACCTTCCACTTACTAGAGTGTCTACTCAGGTTTAAATTTCTTAATTTCTTTCATTTCATCCTTATAGTAACCCAAAGAAAATGGCACTAGTAGTCCCTGTTCCAGGTTAAGAAACTGAAAACATTCCAGGTAAAGTGATTTTTTTAACCTAAGTCATCTTGATTCTGAGCCCACTGCTCTCTTCTCTTCATCTCAGGGTCCTGACGATGATGATACATACCTCTTGTTTGCAAGAAGAGCTCATTTTATTGTCTCCTCTCAATCAATGGCAGCTGTTTTGACTCCTGGCAGTATTTTCACTGTCCCCAGGATTGGATAATCATAATGAGACATCACTTTCCCCAGCCCTTTCCTTCTGCTCTTTCATTAGCACTCATTAGTTCTGAAAGAATTCTAGAAACAGTGGAGGGGGAAACTGATTGAAAGGCTCTAGGGCAAATATCATTATATAAGTAATTACTCTAGTGTCCTCTCCCCATGATATTTGTACACCACAGGATATTATCAACCATCTATTTTTCCGAGGGAAAGGTTATCTGGCTGATAGAAAGACCTTTTCAGTTTCCTTTTTTTAATTTTCTGCTGTTTTGGTTTTCAGAATTTGTATATAATTTCTTGGGGTTAAGTGCTAATCCCTAAACATCAATGGAATTGAGTTTATCAATATAAAAGACATCAGAATCATAAACACAGCCTCCATCTTCATAGGCTTTAGGACCAGTTAAAAATCTGATTAATAATCTAGCATAACTAAAACAATCTTGAAAAATAAGAATAAAATGGAAGTAATTAATTTATCTAATTTCAACACTCATTGTATAGGTACATTACCTGAGGGGTTATTGATAGTTTAATGGGAAAGAAGTCCAAAATAGACCTACACACATAAGTGTGGCTTACTTTTGACAAAGACAGATGAGCAAGTCAGCAAAAAGAAAAAAATTGTAACCTTTTCAACAAATAGTGCTGAATTCGATTTCCATACACAAAATAGAACTTTGATATAAGCCCACACCTAGTATAATAACTAAGTAGAAATTCACTGTGAAACTAAATATCAAACTATAGAGCCCTAAGAAAAAGTATAAAAAATGGTTAGGATCTAAAGTAAAACAAAGGAGTTTGTAGATTTGACATCAAGAGCTTGAAACAGAAGATGGAAAATAGAACTTGATAAATAGAACTTCCTCCCTGGCGTCTCTGTATTATTTGTTGCCATACCATTTTATTTCTGGTACTTGCCACCTTTTAAAAATGGCTCCAGAACCTAAGATGTATCAATGGTTGACAATGGATTAACATTATAACTACTGTCAGGGTAGTTGGATTCCTTGAAACTTCCATTAATGTGAACTTTGAGGGGTGGTTGCAACCACCCCATTGAAGCTGTGTTCTTTAAAAGGTCACACATTCCATTTTTCTTTTATTTCTATGAATCATGGCTTCTGATGATGAATTTCCCTTCTGCTTCAACTACTAATGTCAATTTTCTATTAAATATAGGTTTGTCATTGTCAACCCAAATCAATACACTAAATCACTTGTGTCTTAAGCATTATGGAAAGTCCTGAAGTCAGTAGTTCTTAGCTAGGTTATTTTTGACACTTTCAGGGAGTATTGGAGAGGAAGAGAACTAAAGTCTAGAAATAAAAGGTGTTTATTGGGTTCTTCAGAGGAACAAGACTTAAATTGGGGATTATGTTCTCCTAGAAAGAATCCCTAACTAAGAAGTCAACAAAAGTTGGTTCTGGTTCTTGCTTTGTTTCTAGATGACCATGAGAACTTACGTATAATATTTCTCTCTGGTCCTTGGTTTTCTTGTCTGTTAAATAAGTGATGATAACACTCCATATATTTTTTTGGTGTTACCTGATAATATGGTGAAGGATGTGTTGTTGTAGAACTAGAGATACTACTGCAAATATGATAGGGAAAGAAATAATTTGCAGTACTGGTTGATTATCCTTTACCCAAAATGCTTGGGACCCAAAGTACCTCAGATTATAAAGTTTTTTTAAATTTTGGAATGTTTGCATAGACGTGTATTGATTGGACAGCTTTAATATGGAAATCTTTAAAGGTTCAAAATATGAAACTGTTTGATTGCTGGCAAGTTTTGGATTTCAGAGTATTTCAGTCTTGGGGGTTAGGGATATTGTATGTCACCAGGTAAAACTCTCAAAGCTAGTATACTGTGAGGGGTCATTGATTAATTTTAGAATGCACCTGGTACTAAATGCATACTCTTTCCTTTTCATCTCCTATGTGTTCTAGGTGTCAACTCTGCCCGCTCAGTTCCTCCTTCTTACCCACCACCACAGGACCCGTTAAACCAGGGCCAGTACCTGGTTCCCGATGGCATCGCTCAGTCTCAAGTCTTTGAGTTCACTGAACCGAAGCGCAGCCAGTCACCATTCTGGCAAAACTTCAGTAGGTTAACCCCCTTCAAAAAATAATACCTGTAGGAAGGCAGATAATTTTAAAATAAATAAAATTATATTTATAGATGGACCTTTTTTCGGAGAAGCACTGTTGAAAATTTATATATATGTGTGTGTGTGCGTGTGTGTGTGCGCACACACACGCACACATAGACCTTTAAGTATACACGTGTGTGGGCATGTGTGCACATATGCATGCACATGCATGCACACATACATACATATACACACACAGAGAAGGACCAAAACCATTTTCTGTTGTTTTGGGAAATTGAAATCTGTACTTGGTAAGAAGTACCACTGACTTCCAAACATGTGATCACTTCTTAAAATTTTTAGTTCTTAACCTTGTTCCCCTCCCCCTTTCTTTCAGAAATTGAATTTCTCTTTGTTCCTTTTCCTGTTAAGGTAACCTATTTGCTCCACTGGTTCAATGACCTGTCATTACTACCATAGAATATTTGCATTGTTTTATTTCCCTTTCCTGATGATACTGATGCTGATAACTTTTGTATTTAATTTATGTGGTGGATTTGGAATTTTATTTCTTACTCAGTCACTTTCCACTGAGAAGGGGAAGATTCCCATCTCCTGTCCCTCATGCAACCATATGCAAATGTTCCTGTAGCCCTGCGGTTATACCAACAGCCTTTTCCCAGCATCCTGTGTCCACAGTTGTGCCAGTCTAGACATGCTCTGTTGTGCCCTGTGACTTATCTGCTTGGTATTTCTATTGCTTTCACTGTTTTAGGTATTGTGGAAGGATATAAAACCAAACAGAAATTAAGGAATAGAAGAATCTAATGAGGGTAGAGAAGGCTTCTGTTGGGGGGATATTTTTTATTTAGATGATTTCTTCTAGCACTGAGGATCCCCATGTAACAGCACTGCTAAGTCATTGACTGTTTTCATCTAAGGGTTATTTTGGACCCATTAGTCTCTTTTTAAAATCACCCCTTATTATGAGCCTCCTTTTCATCCTGTCTCTTCCCTAGGTGGAAGGTTTAGCTAAACTGGAAGCAAAGAAATTGAGACTCTGCCTTCTGGGGAAGAGATTTATCTCCAGCCCCACAACCCATACCTAATAGGTAGGTGGCAGGTGGGACACTCTATATCGCAGTCATTTTAGTGTTTTGGTCATCCCTGCTTCTATTTTCAGATTCTTAAGGCATCACAGTTAGAAGCTTATGGAGGTGTTTGAGACAAAATTTGCTTGACCGAGATCATTAGTTACCTTCAGATTAACCTGAAAAGAGTTCAAGATTGATGATAACTTCATACAGGGAAAGATGGGGGACTATCAGGGAAAGAGACAGGCTTGACTCAAGATAATATACCTGTAATTACTACCACTTAAATTATGAGAAACATTCCCAGTTGTTAGCAGATTGCATGGATAATCTTCTCTGTCTCCATTCTTGCCCTTACTCTGTCTTCCTGGTAGAGGATTGAGTATTGGCATAATTAAAGCCATTCTGGCACTCGAAGTAGGCCTTGTTGCTGACATACTCCCATCCCAGGACAACTGAGGTAAGTGATAAAGAAGCCTAGGGATACTTTACCTCTGTGAAATAAGATTGAGGCAGAACACTGAAGTTAATTCTTAGCAGGCCTTTCATTTGATCAGAGCTTTCCCCCACAGAAATCAGAATCCCCATGAGTACAGAAGTACGTATTCTTCCTCATCATGTAGCCCTTTATGTAGATAAAGCTTGGATAGTGAGGATAATATGACATAAAGAAGTGAGAAACCCACCCTATCCAGAATCTGCAGATTGAGTCTGTCCTGGACCTCACAGGAAGACTTTGTCATGAAGGGGCCTAAGCTTACCAAGCAGCAGCCATGGCTGTATGAGGTCTTCAGTCAAGCTGGACTGGGTACCCCTTTGTGCTGCCTGACCTAGACTAAGCCCTACCTAGCTTGAGAATCCTTCCCCTATGGAAAACAAATTACAAATTGATGAAGCTTCCGTTCAAGTCAGACTTAACAGTTATCAAGGCTAGCTAGCAGGAAACCAGGGCTCGGGACTGGTCAGACATTGGACTGCACATGACAGAGCTACTTAAGCCCCATGGCAAGAAATCTGGTATCTAGCACCTAGATGACAATGTTCTCCCTTGGCAAACTGCAAGAGGTCTCACTTCCTGTGCAGGCCTCCCTTAGTGTACCTTTTCCTACTCCCTGCCCGTCCTCACAAGGTTTGGCCTTGGCAACCTTCTCCAGGGATTGGAGGCACACCACGAGGGGTAGCTTTGAAATGTTGCTAGATCTATAGTATCTTTTGGCCAGACACTGTCATTCTCTTGCCCCTTCTAACATTCAAGGCTATGGGATCAGGGAATCACCTCTCATCATCCTGTTTCTCCATCCAGTCCACTGGCCTTGCAATATGTAGTAATTTGTGAGGGCACTACTAATTCAGCTCTCCTTTGATTTGAATGCCCCACCCTACCCCCACACTTAAGGCTCATAGTGGCCAGTAGCCCAAAGGGAAACCTGTAAATCACCTGGACTCAATATCTAAACCTGTTGTATCCCCACAGCCTTGTTATCCCCCCAAATTCTATAATTCTATTTCTGCATGGTCCTGTATTCCCCTTTCCTTGACACAATGAGGCCTGAATTTTCTTTCCAAAAGGGTTTTGCCAGTTTGTTCTATGAGTTCTACTGCAGGGAGGTCCTAATACAGAAATACAATTTTTCTCTCCTCTCATCCTCTTTCTATGTGTATATCTTTAATTGATCTATTAAGGACAGCAACAAGAGAGTTCTAACAATTCTAGTATGAAGCCAACTAGTGCTATTTTAGTGCTTGGGGGTGGGCNGGTGAAGAGATGGGCACCAGTGACTTTGACTACCCCTGCTGCTCTGCATTCGCCAGCTGATTCTTTTCTTCTGTTATCTGACTGTTTGACCCTGTCAAACAAGTGTCAAAATTGTGTATTTGGAAATGTTTAATAACAACAAAAAAGATGTTGTAATGACTTAAAGCCTTATGAAAATATTTATGGAGTTCAATAAAAGAAGTAAAAAGACTCTCAGGCACAGCTGTGCCATTTGTGTGTGTGTGTTGTGTGTTGTGTATGTGTGTGGCCATTTGCAAAATAAAGGCAATTTGTGTAGTATGAGGTTACTTGCTCCAACTATTGTGAGTTGCTTATGCTGCTATTTCATTTCCCAAGCATTCTATGGGCTATTGGGAACCATTTTCTATCATTTCTGGAAGAGCAGAAGACAAGAATTGAGATCAAACCTGTAACCATGAGCACTTAAAATGTTTTATAGATAGGACTGTCTTTTATTTTATCTGGTACTTCGCTAAAACCTAAGGGCCCATTCCTAATGTTGCTCATTTTCCTTGTATCTGCAGCTTTAATATCCATCCTGGATATTTGTAGCAGCTCCACTTTTCATTTTTAATGTAGCCAAAGGCTGTAACACTTTGAAATCTCCTACTCCAGATTCCTTCTTAAAACTTGTGAGCATATCTCCTAAAAAGTAGACTTTATTTAATTGTCCTTGTGTGGGTATAGGGATCTCACTATTTCCTTATTATTTATTGCCTGTGTATACATATACTTTGTTTCCTACTAGGCCTGCACATAACATGTATTGTTGCCTGTCAGAGTCCACATGAGAAAGAATGTCTCACAGCCTTGCTCCAGAGTGATAGGACACTTAGTAAGATTTTTATTTACTGAAAGACTATAGGCAGTTTCTCAAAAATAACTCAAGCTTGAATTCTATTTGTGCAAGCCTTGGAAGTGCCCTCCTACACTGAAACATTTTAAAAGTGATACTTCAAAAATTCCTTTTATAACTTTTGCTTTTATCCATATCTTTCATCTTCTCTTTTATCCACTTCTACTGTCACTACCCTGTCCCTTTTACTGTGGTGACTGATAATCACAAATGTCAGTGGCATAACATACCAGAGTTTATCTCTTGTTCATGCAAATTCTGCCATAGGTTCAGAGGGCTTCCCAGGGCAACTATGAGCTATGTCTGCTTTATTATATCTCCATCTCAACACATGTTTTTATAATTTTCACAGCAAGAGATAACACAAGAGTGTTTCTCAGCTCACTGACAAATTCTGGGCTTTTGCTTTCCAGTTACAGAGCAAAGGAACAAAAATGTTCACGTGGCTCATACAACTTAAAGGCAACAGAGACAAAAGAACTAGATATTAATAGTCATGAGAAATATGTACCAAGTGTCTTCAATATCCCTGCCCTTCCTCTAACCCATAGCTATCTGCCAACTCACAAGCCTTTTTCCAGTACCACAGCCCAGGAGCCCTCTTTGTGAGCTACCTTTGCCCAGTAAGTCATTTCTTCTTTTTCCCATCCTCCATTGCCCCCTGCCTGTGGCCATCTCCACATCCACAGACCGAGGTCCAGATTGTTGGTCTTCAAACCTGCTTTGTTCAAGAGCCAACTTTGACTGATGAGACACTTCTTCCCTCTTCCATTCCCCCTGCTCGCTGCCATCTCTGTACCCACACACCTAGCTTCAGATCTGTGGTTTGGGAGACTTCTTTGCCTGATTCAACTAAAGAACTCATCCGCCAGCTTCACCTGTGTGTAGTTCAGGTAATACAGCTCTTGCACTAGCCCAGTCTAAGAAAAGACTGATTAGCACATCAAAGACACTCCAAAGGAAGGAGTACATACCCAGGTCAAATCTCAAAAACAATATAAATGGCTAAGAAAGCATATGTACCATCACACTTATTAGTCCTATTAGAAGTATTATCTAACAAGCACTACCTAAATGAGCCCCTAGGACACAGAATTTTAATGAACAATTATAATTTTCATCAAAGAATTCAAGGAATTAAAAATAAAATCAAACATTCACAAAACTCCAAGAGAATAATAATAAACAATTGAGTAATGGCCAAGAGAATACAAATACACAGCTGAATGAAATGATGAAGACAATTAGGGATTTGAAACTGAATTCAATAAAAAGATATAAACATTGATGAGAGCAGAAGCTGAAATGAAGATGAAATTGAAAATCTTCTAAGCCGGAAGATGATCTTACACCCAGGAGTATATTGGCAACATAAATTTTGCTTTGATGAGTCATTAAATTAAAAAAAGGAGGACACCAAGTTAAGTGTGAGAAGAGTTAGGGAAAGAAATGTGGGTTAGACAGTATCAAAATTCATTACATACATGTATTAAATTGTCAAAGAGTGAGCAAAAACACTGCTTTTAAAATGCTTAAATGTATATGGGATTTTACTGTAGTTCCATGCATAATCCATCTCTATCACACTGTGAGTTACAGTATAGTATAACTGAACTGAAATCATGCAAAACTGCTACTCTTTTGTTACTACATATATTCAGTAAGATGTGTCTTAAACTTTATTTTAAACAACACAGGGTTTTATGCCACTTGATAGGCAAATGCCATTGAGGTATAGGTCAAAAGCTTATATGGAAATCACAAATTTAATTTTCAGGACCTAGGGCATCCTCCCATAATTAATCTGTGGGCTATAGTACATATCTTGTATTAAGCACAGAGTGTTCTGGGTACCCAGGATGCGAATGTTAGAAAGGAGGAGGGCCCACATCCCCTGCACTGGAAAATGTCTTTCCTACTTTACTAAATTGATGCTAGAACATCAGTTTAAGGTGTTTTCAGTCTACAATGATAGAAATTGAATTCATGGCTCCTACTAGCCATTAAAGTGTTGTCTCTGAACATTATCAGAAACAACTCCTGTACCCTTGCCTGTTCTGCATGAACCTTCAGGTACCTGTATCCTGCTCCAAACTCAGGCTCCCCTTCCATCCCCAGCCCTACATTGGAGTTTTCTGCTTCTCTTGTGCTTTTCCTGACATCCTGGGTTGCAATCCTAGACCCATCACACATTTCCTAATTATAGAGCTTAAGGCATATGGCATACATATTCCGAGTCTCAGTCTCCTCATCTGTCCTATATGAATAAGAACTATCTACTCCCCATCATTGGCTTTAAGGAGTACATTTTTAGTTAAACACAGAAAGCACTTTTACTAGAAGAGTCACAAGAACTTTATTCATAATTGTTCTAAGGTGAAAACAGATCAATATCTCTTAACTAGTGAATAAATAAAATGTGAATTGATACAGCATGCTACTTGTCTTAGTTATGGTTTCCATTGCTGTGAAGAGATCATGACAACAGCAACTTTTATAAAGGAAAACATTTAACTGTGTAGCTGACAGTTCAGAGGTTCAGCCTATTATCATGGTGGGACATGGCAGCATGCAGACAGATATGGTGCTGAAGAAGGAGCTGAGAGTTGCATCTTGCACAGGCAACAGGGATTAGTCTGTCTCCCTGGGAGTAGCTTGAGCATAGGAGACCTCAAAATTCACCCCCACAGTGACATACTTCCTCCAACAAGGCCACACTTACTCCAACAAAGC
>LOJH01004450.1:10806-36310 GCA_001685095.1 Ellobius talpinus | reverse complement strand
TCCAGCTGGCCTTGGTGAGCTCCCATTAGATCAGTCCCACCGTCTCAGTGGGTTGTTCCTGAATTCTTGAGACGCTATCACACCCTCAAGTTCACTAAGGCCCCAAAGAGGAGGCCGACAAGTCAGTGACAGCACACCATCTACTTTTGGGTGGTCAAGGATTCTAACAACAGCCACCAGTGTTGCACAGCCAAAGATAAATAATACAAAGGCACTCACTTTTGAGCCAATGAGCTGTTACAAAAGTCTCTCTCCTCAAAGGAGACCACACTAGGTTTGTATTCCTGAGAGCCACTCTTTTGAAGGTCTGAGCAGGTAGAACAGGGCATACAAACCATTTAGTGAAGTACAGTAGAGAGGATGAGCCCCTGTTAGCAGGGTGTGTGTGTGTGATAGTGTATGCTCGGTTATCCCCACAAAAGAGCCTCGTAAAGACCATTTCAATGTAAGTGACAGCAGTTTGGGGATGACTGATGTCAGATATAACAAGAGTCTTTGTCTAAATGTCTACTTTCAATTAATTAACTAATTAATGGTGTGTGAGTGTACACTTGGCAGAGCCCAGAAAAGGGTGTTGGATCCCTTCGCGCTGGAGTTATAAGCTGTCGTGAGACGACTAAAGGGTGCTGGAAAATTCTACTTCCTTGCAAGAGCAGCAAACATCCCTAAATGTTCGGCAATCTCTTCGTTCGTAAGCAATTACAACAAATCAGTTGTACAGATTTTTGGGGGTGGGGGTGGGAATTGGACAGTGGTATTGGGAACAGATCCCAAGGTCTCATACATTCTAGGAAAGTACTAGCGATGAGCTCCAGGCACCACCAAATGCCACCTTTTTGATAAGGTCTTTTCTGGTCTCCACAAATTCCTGCCCTACCATTTTTCTCCACGTCACTTATTCTACAACATGTCACATATTTTTGCTTAACTGCTCACCACCAATTTATCTTACTGCTAACACAAAGGTTTAATAAAAAGAAATTTTTGATAACCTAATACTTTGTATGGTATTTGGCATGTGGAAGGACACACTGAGTGCAGACTTTCAGAGACCTAAAAGGATTTACAAGTTTGAAGAAGTGGCATGAGTGACAGTCTGGAAACTAACATCGTTGTCTCTGATTCCACAAAACATGTACTTTCTCCAGAAGCAAGACAAATGCTGCTAGTAGCATTTCTCTGGAGAAGAAAATCATGAGGGGCAGAGGAAATGGCTCAGCTGGTGAAGTGTTTGCGGTAAAAGCATGAAAATCCGAGTCTGGATCCCCAGGCCTCATATGAAAAGCTAGGCACAGATATGCACCTGAATCCCAGGGCTAGGCAAAGGGAGCCAATAGGATCCCAGGGGGTTAAAGTGATGAGCTCCAGGTCACCAAGATCCTGTCTTATAAGAGCAACAGAGAAAACACTGGACATCCACCTCTGGCTTCAACACACACACACACACACACACACACACACACACACACTCATCCACCATCATTTGTGGCATTAGTATCTTAGTATTTCCAGTCCAGGGAAGAAGCTGACATTTACATATCACTAAAATTCTCTAACATGTTAAAATTCATACACATCTGCGGCTCCCCTTCAATAATTTATAAGTCATGGAAGGGTGCAAAGTACTTAGAACATATTCTGAACATGAGATCATAAATTAATAGGTAGCAGTTATTATTAATTTAAACTTGTGGCCTTTTGTGAGCAGTGGTTAAAGGTAAAATAGTTATAAGGGATTTGATGACCACAGCTATGTAATACCAAAACAAAGAGGTGATAAAGAGGTGATACAAAACTTGACTGTGTTAGGAAGTACTTTACAGAATGTTATTTAAAAGAAAATGATACTTCATGTTAACTTACTGGAGATATTTCTAAGCATAATAATCATTTTCCTAAAAAAAAAAAAACAAAAAAAACACTGAGTTCTCTTTACTTTTCAACCTTTGCTAATTCTCATAGACTCCAAGACAGTATTCTAATTATCATCAATACAAAATATAAAATTGATCAACGAATATTTATAATGCAAATGCAATTATGGTTTCAAAGAAAAGTCAATCATACAGGAGGCTTTTTAGAAAAGGATACACTATGCTCCTGCAGTAATAGTGGCTCAGTGTAACAGTGAGAAACAGAAGAAATCAAGGTGGGATTCAAGATGACATTTGAAGATGTACACAGTTTTAAAGCAGAGGAATTTCATGATCCCATCAGGATCTCAAAATCATCACCAGAAACATATGGAGAGGAATTGCTATCTTCATCCTAGGCATGGGCAGCAGCAGCAAATAACAAGGGTGGAAGTATATTAAGAAAATTTAAGTGACTTAAGAAAAAAAAAGTCACACTTTGTAGTGCTGGCTACCCTGAAGCTTCCTACATATAGTAGGCTGACCTAAACTCAAAGGCCCACCTGCCTCTGCCTCCTGGGATTAAGGGCTTATGTTAAAACTTTGAGAAACTATAAGGTTTAATGAAAATTAAGGATAAAGGGCAAGGGAAAGCCACTTATGAGGATGAAAACTAGAGTTTCAAAGTGTAGATAGAGGGGGAAATATGGTGATTTTATTAATTCTGAATAAATGAGCTTAGAAATCTGAATATATATCTAACTTGCAAACTTTCAGTTTTGGCAATAAATATAAACTAGGAAATTACCCACACTTAGGTAATTACTTAAAATAATAAGATCTGAGGAGTGAAATGACATAATTGTATCTTAAAACAAACAAGCATAAAATAATGGGACCTGAAATTGTTGAAAAAATGAAGGAAAGTGATTGTAAAATCATAAATAAGAAGTACACTATGGAATAACCCTTTTGTTCACTGTGAATACGTATTACTTTCACTGGTTAATAGAGCTGACTGGCCAATGACTAGGCAGGAGTTTTGGTGCAGAGAAAATGCAGGGAAGAAGGGCGGAGTCTCAGGAGTCTCAAGGAGAAGCCATGAGATGCAGAGCAAACAGGATGGACAGTACATAGATGAGGTAACTGAGCCTTGGGGCAGCACATAGATGAATAGGAATGGGTTAACTGAAGTTATAAGAGCTAGTTAGTAACAAGCCTAAGTTACTGGCTGAACATTTATAATTAATAATAAGTCTCTGTGTGGTTATTTGGAAGCGGGCTGCCACAACAGAAAAGTTCACCAACAGAAGTAAATTATGATCAGCATACTCTGCTTAGAACAAAGACATCTATAGCATTTTATTCAATTAGCAAAGGAAAGTATGTTTTAAATAAACATGAAAAACTTACAAATGAAAACCCATCACACACTAAAATTAACCCAACCCAAACTCTATACATCTTAATTAACTTCTATACAGTTAGATTAGCCATTTGAAACAGAATCTCATTTTCCTACAGGAGAAATATATCAGAGTTTAAAGTAAAAATAATTAGGTAACAAACCCTTGTATATAACAAACAACATGAAGTAGAACATGGCAAAGATAAAGGTGAGTAGGATCCAGAATACTCTTAGTTGCCTTCTTATGAAAATGTTTAGGGGGAAAAAAGATGTATTTTTCAAGTTTCTTCATTTGATGAAGGCTACTTGAAAAAATAGCATATAGGAAATATCTATTTTATAATAAATGAAGCTCTGCATTTTGAATATGTGTAAGCTTAATTTAATATAATGCAAAATAGCACAAATATGTAAAATTAATGCTAAATCTGCTTAGTTCATAAGTTGTAATGTTTTAATATGAATTAATGCTAACACTATCACAAACTTGTATTCTATCTACATCTCAAATTCAAGGTGTAAATTGTTCAAACTGTTCTCCTGAGCATTTATAAGCCACACATACACTGGCAAGGCATAAAAAATGTTGTTGCTAGAAGAATCAGAAGCTAATACATGCAGCACATTAAGAGACATGTGACTTGCAGACTTAAAATACTTGACTAAATTTGGTCAGTTATTGAGCCATACAAGGTAAGAAACAATGAATCAAATATATTTCTAAAATCTTAACAGACATGGCTTAAGTTTTTAGTGAATGCACATCCAGAGCAATTATCAACAGTAAATGGCTGTGGGAGACGTCTTCATCCTTTAATTTTAGGTCCAGGCAGCACATTAATTTGAGCTGCAAACTTACTCAACAAACTGGTTCAAGTACGTAAGATTTCTGTTTTTATTGTCTCACGTGTGTGCATTAAAAAAAAGAAGTATGCATAAAGGGGCTACCAAAAAAAAAACCCTCAAAGCAGAGCCCAAAGACAAATTCTGTATTGAACCTGTTTAACTTCGATAATCATTAAACTGTATTCCTAAAATAGGTCAAAACCAATGTATTCAGCATCTATATAGTTTAATTAGGCAAAATCACAACTACAGAAACAATAGTACTTAAAATAAGTTCTAATACTGTTCTAGTCTTTCCCAAAGTGTTTTTGTTAAAAGCACACTCTAGAGGCAGACTGTCTGGGAGTCATCTCCTTGGGAAGACAGCTCACCTGCCGAGACAGAGCTTCTGGAAAGATGACGGTAACAACAGTTTCCAGCAACTCAAAAGTTTACGATGAGAGGCACATGAATTAACAACACAGAGCAGTACCCATCAAATGACTAGGCTACTGTTTTTCTATAACTACACACTCAGGTGCTAAATCGTTCCCACTTAACTTTTTTCATTTTTAAATTTTTAATCTAAGAGTAAACATTTTCCCCTCTTTAAATTATAAAACAACGTTAAATGGAGAAAAACTGTCAAATATTTCCTGTACTACACTGTGGTAAGAGTTCCACCTACAAATGGATAACGAAGTTTTGGATGATGCACTAAGAGTATCTTGGGGATGCCAAGCCTCCTTCAAACAGCCTTCCATAAGCTTAGTCATGCAAATTAGGTAAGATGCAAAAAGCAGAGCAATTGGAAAACAGCAGTTGCATATGAACGTAATTATAGCAATTTAGTGTGAAAATGTAATTGCCAGCAATAATTAAAATGCTTATGCCTAATCATTAGTACCGGTTATTGGCATGTAAAAGACAACATGAAAACAAACTCTGTATGACTCTTACAAGAAACAAAACTCTACTGACAGAAACAACAATCTGTGGATTATACTAGGAAACAGTCCATACACTCGTGTGACACACATGTTGATAGGTCAGTCTGCCTTAAGAGGAACTGAAATGTCAGTGTCCAAATCATGGTTTCATTCCATTTTAAAGTGCAGCAAGACATTTCAAAAGAGGAATTATAAGTGTGAGTTAGCTAATAAGGACTCCAAGCAGTATTCTTACGCAAAGTAACAAGCACCATGGTCTTGCACTAAGAATTGCCCAATAAATAAGCGTGAGAATCTACAGAGGCCATCTATTCTACCTAATTATGAAAGCAAGGATCACTTCCACACTGCAGAAAGTTTAAGCTTTCTACTGCCCCACCATGTAAGCAGGTGTATGGAACACAAAGCCCACCCTTCAAAAAGCATACATCCAAATGATAAAATTTGGACCAGAGCAGTCCAAGACAGATTCAACATAGTTATTAATCCAGAAGGAACCCCTTGTTTCAGAAAAGGAAACAGCTTACACCTGTGCTAATATATTGATAGTATCTTTTCTTTGACAGTAAAAAAGACACTATATATTTATTAGCTGGATGAACTAAGATGGCAAATAGACTATTAAAAAGTAATAAACATGACAAAAATTTTGCAAAAAATTAAATTTCTATGGAGAAAGTTTAAACACTGCTTAAACACTCATTCAACACTAAACATTTGAATAAGAAGACCTCAAAACTGGAAACAAATATCCAAAGATTAAGACATGTTCAAATCTACTTATAGTTTTTCCCTTTATTGATAAAGATCTAGAAAGCAGAAGTTAAACCTAAATTTTTAGAGGCTACACTTTCATTTAGGGACTTAGAAAGAGAACATTTCTTCTGAAGTTTAAAATTCTTAGAACTATGAAATGATTCAAATTCTAGCATCATTCTCTCATTAATAATTTTTACTAATTGCCCACTCTGTACAATCTATCAAATCATGAATTTTGTAGAGCCAAAGACCAGCACTAGAGGGCACATTCTCCTTGATTTCCTTTGCACAGTGGCTGATCCGTTAGTACATAATAAACATGAGACGTGACTCAAAACACTAACCTCACCTAAAATTATATTTAGTTATATATGAGACATGCTATCTTATTACAGATTCATAATTTACAGTCTTTATTCTCAACTATGGTTCCTAAAAAACAAAAACTGTCTATACATTACATAGTACCTAAAAATGTTATTTCAATGATTTACTTGACAAGGGACTAGAAATCACTTACTTCTGTCTTCAAGATATAAATTTTTAATTACAAAAAAGAAAAGCAAAGCCTGAGTTTAGCAATCATGATTACAAACTCAGAAATAAGAGTTTAGCAAATCAATTTACCAAATGAGAAAACAGCATTAGTTGAAGGGAGGAAATAAAAGTATCTACAATTTTACTCAAGCAAATGAAAAGAAAAAGCAGGTTACAGAAGAATATGAATACAGTGTGACTGAGGCAATGTGGGATACAGAGTGTGTTCTAGACCAGGCTGGGTAAGCTATGAAAGCCTGTCTGAGAAAGAGGGCTGGGAATACAACCTAGCATTCATTAAGTCCTAAGTCAATTCTTAGCACAGCCCAAAATTACGCATCAAGATGCAATTCTTGCCCTTGATCTGACAAATGAAGATAAGTCGGAATGCACACCAAATTATTAATTGTCAAGACATCTTTAAGTCACTGAGTTGTTTTACAAAAGTGTCTTCTAGTGAGGACATTAAAGTTCTTATGGCTTTCCAAAAACAAATATATCATAGTTTTTAATCATATAGTCGCTTCTTCAAGGTTCAGCAAGTCAGATAGTCATAGAGAACATGGTTTCTCCACCAATTCAACAATTATTGAGTGTCCACAGTGTTGGCTGCTAGGAATGCAATGGTGAAGAACACAGACTAGATTTCTGCACTCACATAGTTTATAGTCAAATAGGAAGAAATATAAAATAAAATATATAAATATTTATAAATATAAAATATAATGTATTTTTATTTTATATATGTAATACAAATATAAAATATATTTTTATTTTATATATGTAATACAAAAATAAAATAAAAAGAGCTATTATAAATTGTATGGACTAAAGTACTACCCTAGATTTGGGGGCATAGGTGAGGGAAACAAAACCTCTTATAATGATCCCAGAATTTCTATCTTAAGGAGTACTTAAATTTACAGTGGCATATTATCTGTGTTTTAATAACTAAAACTTGTCTGAAGATCAGAGGGCAAAGCAGCCATACTAGTCAGCCACAGAGACCAGGGTGTGGTGGCACACACCTTTAATCCCAGGACTTCAGAGACAGAGGCAGATGGATCTCTGTTAGTTCAAGGCCAGCCTGAGTAACACAAGATTGAATCTATCTAAAAGAGAAACAGCTCACACAAAGGTGTGATCACAGCACTAGGGAGGTGGAGACAGGAGAGACATGGCTGGGCGGAGAGAGGCATATAAAGGGGGAGAGACAGGAGCACAGTGGAGTGTGGTAGTGTAGAGTCTAAGGTTGGTGGAGAGCATTGCGGGATTGCCTCTTTGTCTGAATCTTGGTAGAGGTAAGAGTGCTCTAGTGACTTGGTTGCTTTGATTTTCTTATCTTCAGCTTGAACCCCAATATCTGTCTCTGGGTTTTTATTATTCGTGCTACATAAATCTATTCTACAACATAGAGTCTCACTAGATTTATAAGTATTGCTGCCATGGTAGCTGATCTAGAGGAACAGATGATAAGGCACAAACAGCATATTTAAAACATACTCAGAGAAATTTATGTCACAGGAAAGACTGAGAATTTCCAAAATGGAAAGAACAAAGAACAACAGTGGCTGGAGAGACGGCTCAGTGGTTAAGAGTATTGACTGCTCTTTCAGGCAATCCATGTTCCAAGACCTGGAGACTACATGGTGACTCACAACTGGCCATTCCAAGGTATCAATCCTATGTCCTCTCTGGGCCTCCTTGGCCACTAGACACACACATGGTGCACAGACATATATGCATGCCAAAATATCCATACAGATAAAAACAACTACAAAAAGAATCACAATCAGAAGCATTACCCTGAAGAGAAAGAAATAAAGAGCCCAAGTGTAGTGCTCTAAGCAAACAAAGAAAATGGGAACAAAACTAAACAAAACCTTTAAGGAGGTCAAGTGCTTTGAGTTCACACTTCATTGAATCTACCTCCCAAATAAACACCAACCTTTCTATTCCACTTCTGAATATGCTAGAAACTGTTCTAAGTGCTTACATGCATTAACTAAATTATCTCCATAGCAACCCAATATTTAAGAACTACTACCATATCATAATTTAATAGCTGATAACAAGCAAGACTGGGTTTATAACTCACAAGGCTGGTTCTACTACCTGTGTCTCTAACCAACAGGCTATAAAACTGACTATAACAGCAGCTGCAGCACAACGCACAATAATATTACTAAATGTGTGCTCCAGGCTACTATCAAAACTTAAAATGCCTATGGC
Organism: Ellobius talpinus; assembly: GCA_001685095.1. Taxonomy (NCBI): domain Eukaryota; kingdom Metazoa; phylum Chordata; class Mammalia; order Rodentia; family Cricetidae; genus Ellobius; species Ellobius talpinus. The sequence continues at coordinate 27,746 of LOJH01004450.1, read as the reverse complement.
TTCTGGTCAATGCAATTTCATTCTAGAAAGTTATTCTATAGATATGCTCACAAAATTATCCATGAAAACCTGGTAAGTTTAAATACTTTTAAATAATTAATTCACATACTGTCATAGATTTTTTTCAGCTTATACAGACCTAAGCAAACCTGGGAAGAGAATTTCAACTGGGAAAGCACTTCCCCCTGAACGCCCTGCAGGTATTGATGTAGGAGGGCCATGGGAGCAGTGCACTATGAGCAGTACCGTTCTGAGGTGTAGCACATATAATAAGATGTAGCTGAGCAAGCCAGTAACAGCATTCCTCCAAGGGCTTTGCTTCAGTTCCTAAAACCAGGTTACTGCCATGGTTTCCCTCTCAACCATGGACTGTGCTCTGTAAGGCAAATAAACCTTTTCCTCCCCAAGTTGCCTTTTCATGGTATTTATCACAGCCAACAGAGAATCAAACTAGAACATAGCCTAATTGTCATCAAAGAAGAACTAATTTATGGAGAAATATGGAATAAATTTATGGATATTTTACCAAGTGAAAAGCATAAGTATAAACATGAGTAAAGTTTCTAACCAGTGTTAAAAATAAAAACAAAGTAATTAATACACAGTTATATATAAATTCTGCCTGAGAAAAATACCATTACAGTAGGATATGGCTAGAGCAACTGTAGGCCATATAAGGTGGTAGAAACTCATAGGAAGGAAAGGCTTTTATGGTCATAGAATGAGTGGCACCTTCTTTCTATTTTCCTCAGCAATGTAAGAGTTCCTCACTCACGTGAGCCAACATGATCCCAGCACACAGTGAACCATGAAGGAAAGCCTATGTGGTGGCACATAACCCATCCTTGAGAGATAGAGGTGAGAAAAATCAGGAACTCAGTGAGACTGACACAGCGAGTCTGAGGTCAATGTGGGCTGTACCAGACTGTCTCAAAAATTCAGAAGATGAACTGGAAAACTATATATCCTGTGTTTCTGCTGGTTTATATTCTTTGGACTATTTGCTTGCCAGTTAGGACCTGGTGTTCGGCATTTTTCTAGCTATACCCTCATAGTTTAGGAGGCTAAATAAAACCCTTTGGAACTCTTTCATGGTAAAATCTGTCCTATTACAATGTTTCCTTACTATATCTTCTTACTATTAAAGGAAATAGTTTGGCTATAAAGAAAATAGCAAGGCCTGGAAATAGACACCTGTAATTCGATATCACTTGGAAATGGAGGCAGAGAGATTAGGAATTCAAAGTCATCTTCTGCTACATAGTAAGTTTGAAACTAGTCTGGGCTCCATGTTACCTTGTCACAATAAGAAAAAAAAGTTACAAAGAGTACACCAAAAGGGTTTCTATAGAAAGATTCTGAAATGTTTCCTAACTGATTGGTGGTATTAAACCAATATTTAATGGGAATTACTGTTGCATTTTAGCATCAATTACAGAATCTAGATCAATGCTAAAAATGGTTAAGCTTTGCTTATAATAAGCTTGGTCCATCACACATAAGAGTACCTATAAATGAATTTAGAAACACCACTCCCTAGAATTTTATCTGTATTACTATACAATGAATGAGCTGAACACTGCACTGTCAACTCTGAATCTCTGATACAGATAATAATCAATAGTTTATTAAAATTCAATGTGGGGAAGAGAAACTTCGCATACAAATTTTATAAACCACTGACTACACAGAAGTTATTATCCAACTACACATTCAATGATTAAGTAAAATTATGGTTTGTATATTTATGGAAGCAGTCTCCCATTAAAAGGTTTAGCACATGCATAGGTTTCTTGTTAGAAAGTCAGACATTATAAAATTCTGCTAAGATAACTAAAGTTCTTAAATGAAACAAAACCCCATGCTGGAAACACAAAAGCACATTCTTAGGTTCTGTTCCAGTTTGGCTAGAGCCTGAGCATCTTCCTCAGGAGTTCCTGTTGGGGACTGGTCCTCAGTGTGGTAGCACCTTTACAAGGTGTGCTGACCACAGTCACTGCCTTCCAAGATTAAGGTAATTCTCTTTCCTACAAATTCCTTTAATTGGAAGTTCAAGGAAGAAAACAGTTGAGGGGGACGGGGCGGGGGATCTGTTGCCCAGAACTTCCAATCATTTCCGTCCTAAGAATGAGTGTAGTTTAGAATTTGGTAGTTCTTCGAGGAAGACAATGGATGGACGTTCCTGGGGTCGCTATAGTTAAGGCACTGGCATACACTCCAAATTGCTCAATTTCACCTTCTTAGACCTCAGCATTTATTTCAACATCTTCTCCAGCTTGTATAAACGTTGCTGGGATTGAATGACTGTTTTCTGTGACATTATGAACATACCTGTCCTAACACACTTAAAACAGTGCTGTAATTATTTACTCCTTTCTGCCATTTCTATATTCTTCTTCTCCCTTGTCAGTCTCTACTATAAAAGGAACCCTCAAAACCAAGCCCCTACCTTAGTTGTCACTGTCCTGACAGCATCTAGAACACATGAGATGGTAACCAAGTACAAATTCTGTAGGAGGAGCCTACAGAATGATGCAGTTTCACCAGTAGGACTCAGTATATAAGATGGCAATCTTGCTCAGTAAGATCACAGAAATTATTTGTGTGTGTATGTCATAGACTGACTTACCATGAGAGAAAATAAGCTTCCCTTTTCCTAAATGATACTGTAAACCGACAGAATTGTCAACAAAATATCAAGCTGCCTTACAGTTAAAGGTATAATTATGTGATACTAATAATCACCCAGAAAAATCATTTTATTAAGGGAAAATGATAATTCTGCTAGATGTGAATAAGAAGCAGTGAAGTTGAAAGAAGTTATCCAACAACATGCCGGCTAGCTTTCTGGCTGCTCACACCCTTTCATGTGTCCTCTGTTCAGACAGCAGCAATACCACGGTGGAAAGACCCACAGGTAGAAATTTCTATTTCCAGTTTCGACAACACTGTACCACCAACAAATTCTGTATTTCTTAGGTGTGACACATCAGAGACTGCATAGCCCCTGTATTTACGGTAAGACAAAACAACCAGAACTGCTTTGCAATTTATTTTTTAAAATCAAATTATATTCCCACTGCCACGTACCATTTGTTAATGTTAGTTCTAGCATAGAAATACCACCACAAAAGGAATTTCTTCCCTTAGCAAGATGACGACTAATGCAGCACATAAGGTTCTTGGTAATTCAGCTACTGTGGTAATAGAGGCAGCCAAGAACACTGAAGACAAAGTAAAAGCCAGCCTGCATTTTTTTTTCTTTTGGAATGGTGCCTTGCATTTTACTGAAAGTCTGAAAGCTAAGTCTTGACCATATAAGGTTCTGGGATTCCCAAGGAAGAAAGAGCAGAGGGTTAAAGTCAAACTTAAAAACCTGAAAATACAAGAACATAGGTATCAAATGACCATGAGAGAGCGCATATATTTTATCCTAGGATTTCCGACAATCTCAGAAATGCAACTGAAAACAAACAAGCAAACAAATGAAACAAACTCAGTGTACAAAGCTGAGTACATACGGATTAGTTCAGGTTCCTCTGGTGCAAATCTTCCTCTTCTATTTCCTACTCCTTTCTCACGTTAATCAAACACCAAAATGGAATTTACCGTTTCTCTATTAATTCACTCTGGCATCAAAGATCATCTCTGATGTTACTATATCACTGATGTATGCTTCTATAAGGATTCAAAAGTTTACACTTATATAGTTAAAATGGTCCTGATCATATTTCTTGGAAACACGCTTTCTGTTAACAGGGTTTACTATTTTTTAGCTTGCTTTTAGCTACTACCTTTTAAAACAAACTCACAGCATCTTACTTTCCATTCTAATCTTTGGCTCTTAATTTACCAAACATTAAAAAACAACAAAAAAAGTCTAAAGTCACAGTACATAGGAACAGGTGAGGTCATCTGTGCTGTGAAAATTCTTTTTCAGTTCTGTAATACTACATACTCCCCCACGCATATTTCAGGTCACAAAGTTTCCAACACTGGAAGACAGTTACTAGAGGAATTACAGTGTATACCAATCTAAAGGGGGTAAACAAAGAATAGCAAAACTGACCACTACTGAAAAAAAAAACTAACAAAAGCATTAATCTTGCTTTCTTTGTATGGAGGTGATTTAGAAACCGACATGAAGCAATTCGTACAGCGGATTTCAGAACTCCTATGAGAGAAAACAAAACCAAAACAGCAAAAGCTCAAAGGAAACGCAGAGACCCTAAGGCAGCACCCCATTACCCTGTCTCTGACAGGGTCTTACTCTGTAGCCCATACTAGATTTTAATTCATGATCCTCCTGCCTCAGTCACTTGTAAACTAGGATTATAGGCACGTACAACCTGCCTGCTAACTCTTTGCATTATTTATAACTTATTTACAATTTTACATACTTATGTACACTGGGACAAAAAGAGAGGAAAGGAAATAAAAGAAGGCCATTTTACAAACTCAGTAATGTCTAAAACTCAATAAAGTTACAGCTAATAAAAATAAAGTCTTATCTGATGCAGCTACTCATGTTACTATGAAAGCATAAATAAGATGTAGGTGAGTCCAAAAGCTGTTTTTCTTTTTATTGTAATAAGCCATTTCTTCCTGAAAAATCCTTCAAAAGACCAAAAACGTTTTTCTTTTCTTTTTTTCCTGTTTTACTTTACTGCCCTTCACCACATTGCTCCACTGTTTACCTCTTTTCAAAAATTATTGGGCACCTACCATTTTTTAAGCATTTGATGGACGTATAAAGACAAATTGTAACTGATATTTCCAAACGAAGGAATATCTTTCTCTAGCATTGCAACTACCATACTTCTTTGAGAAGCTCAGAAAATGGGCAGCGGCCTAAGCAGTCCTGAGGCTTCTAGGAAACACAATGTTAAGTTTTAAACAGTAAGATGGCAGATGCTAAAGGAGGAAGGAAAGAGAAGTGTATCAGATCCTGAACATTTACTATTGCCAAATGGTCATGAGTTTAAGACAGGAGAGCAATAACTAGAAAAGAATTAAGCAGACAGAAGAGGAGAGGGCAGTTGTAACTGACTTCATCCACCATGCGAAGAACCCCAAATTTAGCCTGCACAACAGACTTTTCAAATATGAGTAAAATACAGGGCTCTTAAAAATTCTCTTAAAACTGGCCGAAATAATCTCATATATTATTTAAATAAATGCCAACATAAACTTAGACCTCTTTATACATGCTTTGGGCAGAATACAAATGAAAATAAATGTTGACATCACTTTACATGTAGAGGGGTCAGTCAGGGATGTCATTTTGCTGAGACCCATCCCTTCTCACTACAAACATGACATTTTTATTAGAGCCCCTGCTCCCTCCTCATTTGTCTATGACAGTAAATCTATTTGTAAATATTCTCAAACAAAAGCAAATACATGGATCTGAAATTAAGAAACAGTCATTATCTATCCACCTGACCAATTGTGTTCATATATTTTCCTCCCCAAAACCTCAATTAGTAAAACATACACCCTGAATTGAAAATTAAGAGAAAAAGAGGCCTGAATAATGCTTCCTACTTTTCGTGTTTTCATGAGTAGTGGTGGATAAGGCCCTCGTCTGCATCCCACTGGCACCAGGCACACAAATGGTGTACAAACACATGCAGGCAAAATACCATACACATAAAATAAAAATAATAAATCCTAAAAGTAAATCCACTATATTGGTGTCTAGAGTAAATATAAAAATTGGAATTCTGTGGTGTACAATGACTCTTTTAAGAAACTCCCTGATATTCTCCTAAAGTCATCGTACCAATTCACAACGTCATCCACAGCGGTACGCCAACACCTGACAGGTTTGTCACATTAGCCTTCGGATTAGACTGCAGTCTTCCCTGGTGGGGACAACTGGCCCTGCACTGCACCTTCTGTCATCCTGCATGCTGTTACTCATGTGTAAGTCACAGTGGCCATTTCCTTCTGCAACATCCACAGTGAAGGGGTTTGTAAATCAAGCAAATTGTTAGTTTAACTGAAATATTCAGGAAAACTTTCTTACTTTTTCTATTCTTAAGCTGATTCCTTTCCCTAAATATCATTATGGAATTTTACAATGGTGTCATATCCATCTATCCACCATCCATCTACATTATAAAAACATAAAAAAATGAATAGAGGCTGTACATAAGGATGTCCAGGATTTTTGATGACTCTCAGTACCTACCACAATTTCAGTGAATATACACAGTTTCCTAAGTGTGCTGTCAACAAATGGTAATGTACTTAAGTCCTGAGCAATAGAGTGTCTTACAAGCACAGCTTTTAAAAGGCCAGGCACAGTACTCACAAATCCTTCCTAGAGAATCAGGTTTCAGAAATATTTTCCAGGAGGAATCCTTGCATGGTGTGTATAATCATTCCCTTTAACTTAAGGACATGGTGTGGTAGTTTGAATGTAACTGACCCCCATAATCTCATAGGGAGTGGCACTATTAGGAGGTATGGCCTTGTTGGAGAAAGTTTGTCAATGTGGGGGTGGGCTTTGAGGTTTCCTATGCTCAGGATGACTTCCTGTTTCCTGCAAGATGTATGAATCTCAGCTGCTCTAACACCAAGTCCGCCTGCATGCTGTCATGCTCCCTGCCATGACGGTAACTGTAAGACAACACCACAATTAAAGGTTTTCTTTGTAGGATTTGCCATGCTCATGGTGTCTCTTCACAGCAATAAAAACCCTAAAACACATGGCTTCTGGGTGAGTACACTGAATTTCAATAGGAGAGTATTTCTGAATAGTTAGCAATGCTGAACCAAATAGGCTCAACCTTCAGAGTTGCTAGGTGCCAGAGTACAGGGTCATCTGTCTGTTAAAACGTCTTAGTTTTGCTACTCATCTGGCTGTCTATCTGCATACCAAATAAGTGAGGAGAATTACTTTATATTTAGGTTAAATATTTAATTGTCTATGTATGGGTATTTTGCTTGCATGTATGTCTGTGTACCACATGCATGCCTAGTACTTGTAGAGGCCAGAAGAGGGTGTCAGATCTCCTGGACCTGGGTTACAGAAGGTTATGAACCTCCGTGTAGATTCAGGAACTCAAACCCAAGGTCTGTCAAAGGGCAGCCGCTGATCTTAGCTGCTGAGCCATCTTTCTAGAGATTCCCTATAGGCAATTTTAAAATGTTCAATTCCATTTTAAGTCTTTAATATGAAGTCTTTGAAATGACTCATTATGAAGAGACTCCTTCCTATCTTTAAACAGTTCGTGCATGTTTAGTGATCAATATTTTAGGGGCTGTGTTCGGTACTAACACCATGAAGACAAGAATCAAGGAACTTCTATTATAGTGGAAGACAACCATAGAACTGCTAAACACAGTAGATGTGTGTTGATCAGAATCCAATTAAGATAAGCCTCTTGGCAGAACCAACTACTTAGATTGATTACATAAAACAGAAAAATGGTGGCCATCCGTGAAGGAAAATTTTCATAGCTATCATGATCAAAACACAACTTTTAAACGAAAGCTTTAATTTTAAAGTTAAATAAAAGCTATGTGGTGGCTATGATCCTAGCACTCTGGGAAGCGAAGGGAGGATGATTGTGTAAGCTTGAAGTCAACCTGGCTACTACAGAGGATCCTACTCGTGAAAAAGCCAAATAAAATCCACGCTATACAATTTTTACCATGTAGCTGACTGATCCCTGTCAGTAATTATGCCAAACCCCCATCAATTGTGGAATAAATTGATACTATTAAAATTTTCAACATACTCTACTTACAGCAGGTTAAATACTAAAAATCATTCCCATCTCCATACTCAGCACAAATCAAGAGCATGGCAAACAGACTACGATTGCGAATGGGAACTTAGAGTAGTGCAACCCTTTGGGGCAATCTGGCAATGCTCCAGGGATTAAACATTTCCTTCACTTTGACAAAAAGAAATAAAAATCAGTCCAGAGAATCAAAAAAAATATTTCTTATTGAAAACATCCCTCTGTATAAAAATGTTCAAATTTTTGGTATGAAAATGAACAATTGTTTAAATAAGTAAGTTAGAAAGAATGAAACCTGGAACAGAACTATAGGTATAAATTTTTTAAAATACTAAAGCTTTTTAATGATAAAAATGAAGAAAATCAGCTATTCACTGAGATAAATTGTACACCATAATCGGAAATACACAAATTATATAAAAATATACACAACACATACACAGAAACAGGACAGTGGGCTGCAAGAAAATATGTCTATATTAATATATGGGGAAAGGCTATAGTCTTCCACAGTTTAATGTATATAAGACTGATCACACTTTTTCAAATCATTAAAATAAGTTCCGAGAGATTAACACGTGACTAAATTTTAAAGTGGATTTCAGTAACAAGCAATGAGGTTCTAACAGCTCTAGCTTTCCTGCCGCAGGTCAATGGGTACTTTATTATGAAAGGCAGGGAGGGCTAGAGACTATGACTGCCACCCACAATAAAGCCCCTGAGGAAAAGATACACAGAAGAAAATTAAAATGTCTTTTAATGAAATTACCCCATACTTGGGACTGGGAAGATGGCTCAGCAATTAAGAGCACTTGCTTGTGTGAAGGACATGTGTTCAGTTCCCAGCCAGCACCAGCAAAGCATCCTACAACTATGTGTGACTTCAGTTCCAGGGGACCCAATGCTTCTTCTGGCCTCCATAGGTACCAGGCATGCATATAGTGCACATACATGCACACAGGCAAAAACATATAAATTCAAGTATGTAAAATAAAAATATATTATATATGTAATTTAAAAACTCTAATTTAAAAAGTTTTTAAAATTACCAAAAATGACCCTTAACATCAAGTCATATCCTTCCCTTAGTTTTAGAGAATTAATTTGCTACTTTTTCAACAATAAGATAATTAAAAAATAATATTGAACTTTAGAGCTACCTTCAAGGTAGGGTGGAAAAAATGAGGCAAAAGAAAGGTGAGAAAAAAGAGATACTTAGCCAACTTTAACAAAAAACATCAAGTTAGGGGCTGGAGAGATGGCTTAGCCTCCAGCCCCCACATCAGGTGAGCTCACAACTGCTTGGAATCCCAGTCCCAGGACATCCAATATTCCTCTATGGCCCCCATCTGCACATGCAGTGCACACACACACATAAATAAAAAGAAAAATTTTTTAAAGGTTAAACAAAACAAAAAAATTAAATCAAATATTGTTATTTCTTTCAGAGAAGATTAAAAAATAAGACAATAAGAGCACATACCTAGAAAAGAGGCTAAGCATTCTTTCTATCATGTACTTCTACTAACGGTAGACTTCCCCTAATTTTACTACTATCTATAAAGATAGATTATTCTTTAAAATACAAGAAAATTAATACAGTTTAGAGTTGTATGGCTTAATACAACTTTCATAGCATTTTTAATGGAGTGAACTCTATTATCAACCTAAAAAGAAACCAGACTGCTTACTACTGGCTACCGTCAATTTCTGAAAGAACAGAATTCTTCATAAAAACACGTCCAAAGGCCTGGAGAGATGGTTCAGTGGTTAGTAGCACTAGCTGCCTTTCCAGAAATTGGATCTGATGTCCAGCACCCACAAGACAGCTCACAATCATCTGTAACTTCAATTCTTGGGGAACCAACACCCTCTTATGGCATCTGCAGGCACTCACATAGTACAGAAACATACATATAAACAATACATAAATATAAAAAGATAAAATAAAACAATTTAAATAGCTCTCAGTGTTTAATTAGGAGTTTTAACAATAGTTATAATACCAACCCATAATTGGTTTTCCAATAAAAAGCTTTCTCTAAACAATACAAAGTCTTGCAGTGTCTTCAGAGTAATTAAAGTGTCTTTCCTGAAAATTCATTTCTACTTTCAACAAGTAATAGCCAAACCTACATACTTAGTTTATTTCCCAAATTCCGAGAGTGTACTACTATAACTGTCTCTGATAACTACCTTACCTAAACCAGCCTGTAGTTCCACTTTATTCCAAAATAGGAAAAGAACAGTTAATAATAGAAAAAAGCTTATGATTTTTTTTGCCAAAACTCAGAACTGCTGCTTTTCTTGCTGTCTCGGTTTTGTTTTTATCTCCCTGTCATCCCCAGTCATGTGAAACGAAGAAGTTCTAAACTTGGAATCAGATCATCCAAAAATAACAGCCAAGCTTTAGCAATGGCAAAACCGACAGTACGTAAAAGCAAATGTTAGCGGAAAGCAGGTACAGAGCCCCATACATTGGAAGCGAAAGGGCACTTTCCCTAAAGCCTACACGATGTTTTCTGGGAACAGAAACATCTTAGCAGAGCCTATGTCTTGTTAGTTTTATGCTGCACTTTGATCATTGTGTGTTAACACTCTTGAGGTTAAAGGGAGAAGCAGGGCTACTATAAAAACTAACTGTACAGCAAAGGATCCCCTACTCCTTGTCCAGTACCACCTAACATCATAAACTAAGAGGTTCCAGGACAGCACAGGACAAGCTGTGCCTTGAGAGTCCTCTGGCTCCGTTCAGCAGTTTCTTCAAGAGCTCTTTGGTTCAGTTTCAGGAGATAACGGATCAACTCTGGCCTATCAACTGTCTATAATTAAGCCCCAGGGATTCCTGAGGTTACCACAGTGATAGAATCTGGTTCAAATAGTCGAGAGCCACTACAGAAAAGTCTAAGTCCAGTAGTATTTAATCACTACGTTCATATCTCAGCTCCGCAATACAATTGTCTCAACGTACCTCACTTTGTTCACTGGGATAATGAAATAATCTTTACACAAGGGATGGAAACGAATGTAACTGCCTTCAACAACATGTACACATTTGTGATACACACAAACATTAATATACAATTGTCTATTATCCATTATTTTAATCAGGTCCCTCTGAAGATGCAGCTATCAATTTTCCCATTTGTTTAAGAATGCCTGTTATAATTGAAAACTTGACAACTCAAATGAAGCCTAGCTTCAATACCACGTTCATAAAAATAAAAAATAATAACTTTTTACACTGACAAATGTATTTATCCCAGGTGAGGTTAAGCAGAAAAGTTTATAGAATGAGAAAGGTTCTATATGAGTTGTTTAAAAAGACTGTGCTAACAGGTCGCCCAGAGCTCACTGGTTATCTAGTTTAGTTAAACAGTGACTTCTGGATTTAGAGAGACTGTCTCAAAAATTAAGGTTGAAAGCAACAAAGGAAAGGCAACCAGGGCTAGCCTCCATCTCTGCACACACTTGCTTCCCATGTCTGTCAAGGATTTCAACCTACATATGGCAATTTAGAAATGCAATTTTGTGTCAATACCATCATCTTTCATCTTATTATTAAAACCCACTTCTATATGCTTTTAAATGTCCCTGAGCTGTGCTAACATGCCAGTGAGGACAGGGTCAAAAGGAAGAACCAAGGAGTCTGGATTGGCACACAACCACCCATCAACAGACTAACATACCCACAGTGAGTCAGCCAGGTGCTAGTCCACCTGGGCCTGGCTATTAGCTGTGACAGACCTTAGTCATGTTAACCACAAAGGCAATATGAATTTACCCAAATCCTGTACCAGATCTCAAACCATACTTAGTTGGCAATATTCTCCTCATTTGAATTTACAAATCTTGTCAAGACAGACCAGTGAGATGGCTCTGTGGGTAAAGTCCCTTACCCCTAAGCTGCAACTTAGACCCTTAGAATCCACACAATGGAAGAAGAGAACCCACTCCCACAAGCTGTCCTCCAACCTCTAAAGGTGCACTGTGGCATAAACACACACACACACACACACACACACACACACACACAATAAAAGAGGCCAGCCTGGTCTACAAGAGCTACTTCCAAGACAGGTTCCAAAGCTACCTGTTTCAAAAAACAAAAACAAAAAAGTCAACAAAACTTTTTTTAAAAAAAAAACCTCAAATGGACATTTAGTAACCAATAAAATTTCTTCCAAAATTACCATTACAATGGATATTAGAACTTACAAGCCATTTAAAATATACATATATAAAATTATACATATAAATGCCATTCTATTGCCTTCTTCCTATTCTTGCTCTAATTTGTAACTTATTTTTTATTCTTTGGCAACTTTATACACATATGTAATGAATTTCACCATCTTTACCCTTTATTATCCTGTCTCTCTCCCTCTCTTGATGAAGCCCTTCTTCCCTACTTTTTATGTCCCTTTGGAGTAGGACCCACTGAGTTTAATCAGTGGTTGCTTGCACGAGCAAAGAAGGGGTTACCTATCTAGAGTGTTGAAAATATGTTAGGAACACCACCACTGGAGAAAATGGCAACCCTTCCCATCAACCACTAACTGCTCAGTATCTCAGTAAAGGGCTCTCACACAACTCTCTTTTGTGGGTTTCAACATCAATCTTTCACAGTCTTTGTGTGTGTGTGGTGTATACATGGTGTATATATGTTGCGCACACATATGCGTGGAGGCCAGAAGTTGACACAAAATTTCTTCTTCAACAGTTCGGTAGCTCTCTACCTGATTTTCAAGACAAAATCTTTCCCTGGAACCTGGAGTCTACAGGACTGGCTGGGCTGCTGTAAGCTCCAGGATCCTCATGTCCCTGCCTCTCCTGTGCCAGGGCTGCACCATGCTGCCACATGGGGATCTGAACTTAGGACCTGAACTCAACCAGCATTTTCTTTCACCAGCTTCAAAATTATTTCCCAACAATTCATATCATTCTGGACATTATATTCCCAAAAATTTTTAGAAATTTGTGGCCATTTTCCAACTAATTCTTAAAATGGATCTTCATCACCAAATACTTTTTATATTCATAGTTTACAAAGTAAAAAAGTTCACTGTATAAAAACTGCCTTATGAACTTTTTTCTTTGTCTACATCTTTCTTGCTGGAACTGTCCAAACTGCTGGAGTCCAAATGCTGTCTTTGAAAATATGGTGTCCTCTGAAAGGAATGTGCACTTTTAATAATCAACTTGTTCTGAACTTTCAGGGTTCACTTGCCAATAGCTACAAAATATACCTAATGCTATCTTCCAAAAAAAAAAAATCACTTAAAAACTCTCCTGAGTTGTCTATCACATTACCATTCCTTTCCCCAGGAAATAAAGGGTGAAGTGTGCAATACAGAAACAAGCACGTACCATCAACACCAACCCTTAACAAACTAGCAAACCAATATTCAGTTATGTCCAAGTATCTATAGTTAACACTCAAAATATTACCAGATGTTTTCCCCTTGTCAGAACAAGAGAAACTATTTAAAAAAAATTCAAAGATGGCATAATTTAAAATGTCTATTTCAGTCACTGTTAACCAGTTAAAGTGATTTCCACATTTGTATCCTACACAAATGCCTTGTCTCCAGATGGTATAACATACATATTGTCTCTTGTCTCTTTCAAGTAGCATTTTTACATTAAAGTGTTTTTAGAAAGGGCAATTTACAAACCATCAGTTCATGTCACACACCACATTACACACACACACACACGATTAAATGTCAAAGGTAGGTAGAAAAGAGAAAACTACATATTAAAAGCCAGAATTCAATATAAGATAACTACTTCCTGGTTCACTTAAGTTGAAATAAGACTAATGAGCTTGCTGTAGGTTAAAACAGCCCACAAGTTTCCGTTTAAGAGCTGTTTTCCTCATTACCTGTCTAACAAAAAATTAAAATGTCAAAAGAAAAACTTCAGAAAACAAAAGCATGCCTAGTAATATTCTGAACAAAATCATACCAACATATTACATAAGAAAAGCCTAACCAGCTTTTTTTCTTTGCTATAGGAAATGTTTCTCTTCCCTGAAAGCACTATTGAGTAAACTTAGAAGCTGAGGGAAGTTGCATGCAGTTGGAGAAATTCCTAAGTGTATGATTCTCAGGAAAACCTACCATGTTCCCAGTACTGTCCTCTCGGCCCGCCTCCTCGCCTCTGAGTTCACATTTCCAGCGCATCATCTCAGCTGAAGGACCTGACCTCATCGCACTCCACTACTCTCCCCACACTTCTGCATGTACTCAAATCACATCCCCAAACACCTGCTCCCAACGCCTCACAGCAATCAGAAGATAGCCTAGAACTGAAAGGTACAGGAAGAGTTAAAGAGAGAGGATTCATTTTAGGCATATGGATTCTTGTGGTTTTTCTAGAACTTTGTTTTATTTGGTTATCAAATTTCCAGCAGACAGAAAAGGCCTCAGAGAATAGACTAAGTACAACTCCACCCCCCAATTCAATATATAACATATAGTTAGGAACATATGTAATGCTCATCTCTACTAGGTACTCCAACCACGTACCCTTTAGAACACTGTTCACACTCACCTGTCACTTCTTGTTTCATACTCCCCTCTTTAGACAAGCAGTAAGCACATGATATAGAACCCTCATTTACAAGCAAACCACATCAGAATACAGGCCACACAAATCTTTGACACAAATCTGTCAGGACAATCTACTACTTTTAGTACCTACCAATTCCTTGTCTCAACTATATCTTTAAGCAATCTATTTCCTAACCCCAATTGCTATAAGTTTGCTAGCTATAGTTAGTTCTTATAGATTACTCAGCTTTGAAAATTATTCCCTTGCCTCTGGCCTTCTTCTTTTCTCAGTACACTGTCTACTTCTGTTCACCACCAGCTCTCTGCATATGCTATTCTCTGTCTCTGAAGGACTGTCCCAAACACTGCTCTCATTTACAATCTGGGGTGCCCTGACTCTAGTGTGGATGTGCCTCCACAAGCTTTCACAACACTCTGGAGTACAACAACTCCAGGTCATTACACATAACGGATAGAAATCTATGACTGCTCATATGCTTACCTATACACTCTAGCAGACAGCAAGCCGTACTAAGGCAACACAGGCCAACTTGTTTGTTATTAACTACACCAAATAATACCACGTTTAGTCTAAGGTTTAGAATTGTTAGAATTGTCAATGCCTTAATTCTTAGTAGTAAAAAGCAATTTAGCTTTAAAATAAAATCATTTATCAATATAGAATTCTAGAATATATATTATACTATATACATATACACATACATACATACATACTGTACACACACACACACACACACTGCTAAGCCATATAGAGAAATGAGATTGTTTTAAAAGTGGAGCTGCTGAGATGGCTCAGTGGGAAAGATGCAAGCCTGCTAACTTGAGTTTGATTTCCAGAACCCACAACAGAGACAAAATTAATTCCCTTCATGTAGGCTCCAGTCTTTACATAATCTCTTACACAAATAAATAAAATTTTAATAATTAAAAAAGTGGCTACATGTTTTACATTACTGCCAATAGTGCAGGAGGGTTCCAACTTGCACATATCTAGTCCACATGTTCCTATCCATTTTTATCACTGCCATCCTAGAGGCTGTAAAATGGGTAACTCACTGTGGGTTTGATTTGTATTTTCCTAAAGCCTAAGCAACTTCATTTCATTAGAGAGTACTGTTAGAATTTGTTTTAGAAAAGACACATCTCTTTGAGTACTTAAGAGCCTCTGGAACTGTGCTGGCTACTTTTATATCACTTGACACAAGCTAGAGTCAATGGGGAAGAACTCTTAACTGAGGAAACGCCTCTGTAACACTGGCCTATAGGCAAGCCTGTGCTACATTTTCTTAATTAGTGGTAAATAAATGTGAGAGGGCCCATGCCAATGTGGATAGTACGACCTTTGGGCAGGTGGTGCTGGGTGTTGTAAGAAGGTCAACTGAGCAAGACGAAAAGCAGCATTTCTCTATGGCTTCTGCTGCAGTTTGTGTTTCCAGGTCCCTGTCCCGGCTTTAATAAGTGACAATATAACAAATGGAAGGTCAAACAATTACTCTCCTCCCTTATCCTTTGGTAATGATGTTTATCATAGCCAGAGAAACCCCTAACTAAGACTGGAACAGACTATACTGCAGGCCTGAAACTGTTGGGGAAGATAACTGTATGGAAGAGGTGAAGAAGAGAAAACAGAAGATGGCCATCAAAGTTCTAGCTTTGTAAGCTGAAGAATGATGATGCTAAAAAAAGATACGGATAATGTAAAAAGGAGCTCAGATTTTCTGGAAACAGCTGAACTACAGCAATGAAAGAAAGAAAAAAAGGCACAAGAGTCTTAGGAACGACTGTCCTTAAAAAGCAGATCAGAAAGAAAATGAACAAGAACTCTGAGAAGAACCAGAGGAAACAGGTTCAAAAGTGGTTATGACATAAATTAAATACTTATAAATTTATTACTCAAATAGTTTTTTTGATATTCTGGGCTAAGTCCTTCTCAAAAAGAATAATCTAACCCTGCACCTTTTCAGTTACTGAACTGTTATCATTTGTTAACAATGCCAATCAAAAGCACACAGGACACTATATGATTAGTAAAGGGTCAAACATGATGATCTAAATATTTGTTGCATGAAGAAGTTCACCTCTAACTTAAGTGGATAATGGCATTATACAAATATAGATTAGGTAAACATTTTAATGACATACATTGCAAACTTCTAAAACATCAAATTAAATCTTTTAAAAAATTATGTACTTCTTTTTAAATTAATTGCCGATTTGTTTTTATGTATATGGATGTTTTGCCTGCATGAATGTTTGCCTGGGGACTGTAGAGGCCAGAAAGGAACCCTGGGACTGGAGTTACAGACAGCTCTGAGTTCCCAAGAAGACCTTGGGAATTGAGCTCTGGTCCTCTAGAAGAGCAACTCAGATATTTAACATGAGCCTCTGAAATACCAGTGTTCCTTCCTAAGAGGACCTGAAGACAGAAACAAAAGAATCCCTAGAAACTCACAGGGATTTAATTAGCTTGGTGTGTTCACTGGGAAAACAAGAGTCCCCCAAACAAGGTAGAAGGTGAGCACCAATATCCAAAGCTGTCCTTTGACTTCTACATGCTTATTTACGGATTTGTATGCCCACGGTCTTTTTCTCTCTCTCTCTCTCT
>LOJH01004450.1:0-10760 GCA_001685095.1 Ellobius talpinus | reverse complement strand
CTCTCTCTCTCTCTCTCTCTCTCTCTCTCTCTCTCTCTCACACACACACACATTCATACATACACATACATACTCATACCAATAGGAAAAAAAGGAGGTGGGTGAGGAAGAATACTTTCATCCTGTTTCTTTTCCAACTACTTCTCTCAGTGAATACAACAAATTTTACACATTCACATAAAGTAGTGAAACAATAAAATAATTTTCCTTTGGGCAACTTATGGAGGATGACATCATTGCACGAGTTTAACAGATGTGTCATCTTGTAGTCTGTTCAAGGTCAGTTTTCTATATTTCATATTAGAAGTTTCACTGAAAAATGTCTTCTATAAACAAGTCCAAAAGCAACACAACATTTGAGCAAAACAAAACTTTAGGTGACATTTCTGGGAAGCAATTTATAAATTCATATGTTCTGAACAAAACACAAAACTTTTAGGTGACATTTTTTGGAAGCAATTCACAGAATACAACAAATTAAGATGAACATAGTCTAACAATTGCATGCTGTATCATGAAAACGTGGAAAAGATAGTAAACATTCATCAAATTAGAAAAATAATTTTAGACCACAAAGTGAAATTCCATAGAGCCATTAAAGGAAAACTGTATCAACACTAATTAACAAAGGTTATGTATAATCTTAAAAATAGATTATATACTAGATCCTATTTATAGGTAATCACATACTTGTTTTAAAGTGAGTTTAGTAGACTTTTAAGGGGCTATTTTCAACCCTGGTCCTTTGATTAGCACTAAACATCTATTTTTTTCTATGCAGTTTAATTTCCAAGGCATTTCTATTTGCAATAATATGCATATATAATAAGCATAAATATAAACAGTGTTAAAAAATAAAAAGAAGATAGAGTCTGAGGCAAGAGGATCAGGATTTCAAGGCTAGCCTGAACTACATGAAACCATGTCTCAAAAGCAAACAACAAAAACAAAGCACAGAAAGCATTGAAATCTTAATAATTACTTATAGTTTTTCATACCTAAGGTAAATGCACTGAGATTAGACTGTGAAAACGGTAGCTGAAGGGATAAAGCTGCAATAGACATTTTCAAGGAAAAAACGGATGCTGTGCTGTTGTGTGGCCTGCCCAATGTACTTCGGAAGGATATAGAAATTGCTGAACATGCGAACTGTTCAAAAATTTTGAGAAAAACTACACAGATTAATTAACATGCTTTTAACAAAATACAGCATCCAAGTCTGGATACAGCAGCATCAAAACTTTTGTTAGGAAAAAACATAAATACACTAATATTCA
Source organism: Ellobius talpinus (assembly GCA_001685095.1). Lineage (NCBI taxonomy): Eukaryota > Metazoa > Chordata > Mammalia > Rodentia > Cricetidae > Ellobius > Ellobius talpinus. The sequence continues at coordinate 9,483 of LOJH01004450.1, read as the reverse complement.
AACTGTCAGGTGTAACAATGACTTGTCATGGAAAACCTAGAACACAAACAAAAGAGTGTACTAGTTCACTAAAGAGAAATTCTGAAACAACTTATACCCAGTGTCAAAAATGTGCAAAGAGTTAACTGAAATTTCAGAGCCTCTTTATGATCATGTTCTAATTAAAAGTAAGCTTGTAGCCTGTTCCCCAAGGTAGAACTCATGCCTGGTACCATAACAGTGCCAGTAATCCATGGTTAGATAGGTCATGGGCCTGAGGAAGAACCCGGTATCCTCATCCTGCTGAGTGGACATAATTAACAGCTTCCTAACAACTTACCTTTACACCAATAGATGAGTGCACCTTTCACCCCTCCTTTTGCAAAGATGGCAATTCATAGAGAAACCCACATCAGGTCAAGGTGCAGAGAGAGACTACGGTGGGACATCTATATCACAGTCCCTCCTCCCAAGGCTCAGAAGAGGAGGGAAAAGATTCTAAGCACCAGAAGTGGGTGACTATTCTGACACAGTGTCTTCACGCTATGACACGCCAGTGGCACACATGAACTCATGGAAGCTACACTGCATGCACATGGCCCGTACAAGATCAACTCAGACAAAGGCTCATGGATGAGGGAGGGGGTCACCAGGGATGAGGGAGGGGGTCACCAGGTCCCACTTCTAGCTGAAGAGCTACTGACATCTGGTAGTGGCTTGAGGAAAGAGAATCGGGGGTGTTTAGGGATGAGGCCACCACACCTATATTGGCAACGCTAAGCAGATTTGGGTTTCAAAAATAGAACATATGAAATTGAGAAGGAATAGGGATGGGATAAAGGAGGAGATGAAAGAAAATGGAGAAACGCATTTGATCAAACACCTTACATGCATGTATGAAATTCTCAAGCAATAAATATTTTAAAATAAGCTTTGTAGAAAACATGTAGTTACCCATGCTATTTATTAATGATACCATGCTTATTATCATAATCTACCTATGCATCAGATACAACTACGAGTAATCAGCATTTTCAAAATGTAACTTTCCTGGGTATATTTTAAAAGAGAGGACATCCATAAAAATGTTCTAGAGTTGATGCTCCAAGAGGTCTACAAATGTTCCAAAGCACAGATATTTCCATCTAAAATAATCTTGAAAGAGATATAGCCTTCAAAATTATCTTACGTACTTAATATTATTTTATATAAATATTATAAACATAAAACCTCAATATAAGGATAATTCATGAATGTACATGCATACTTGGGTATTTTAACAATTAGTTCACGAAGAAATACTTTCCTATATGGCTACCAAAATTGAAGAAGGCATTAATTCACACCTCATCAAATCCAATCTCCTTTGTATTATCTAATACTGTAGAAAGTGACAGTTTGTACAGTCTTGAATTCTTGTAGGAGACTACATTAATCCAAAACACAACCAAGTCAATATGAGGTAATATTCAAGCTAGAGCTTTCTAGTAGGTAAAGCTCTCTCCATGGACTCTCTTCTCTCAATGCACATAGCATACATAGATTACTAAAAAGGTGACAGCTGAGAAATGCTTTCACTGCTTTCCATGGTTTCTAGTGAATGTCATTTCAGAAATGCCTATATGACACATGACAATGTGGAATGTCTCCACCCCTGAGAACATCTGAGTCAAGCAGGCAGGGAGGGCAGTAAGACATAAGTGACGCCTGCCTTTTTATGGCTAGCCAGCACAACAATGGGAAGATAAGCAACCAAAACACAAGTGAGGTCAGAAAATTGTTTGTATGAGGGATCCATAATGAAAGCATTCAGCAAAGAGTCTCTAATTAGCATCACTACAATGAAGGTACTGCTTTTATTGTATGCTACCAAGGAACCCTTTCCTAAATGGATACCAAGGATTTGTTTAAAGATAATCATCTTTAAAATAAATTACACAAACTTGGCAAAATTAGACCTGTTTTAATAATCAGCAATATATTCTATTTTGAAGTAAATCTAAAATACAGATTTTTCACAGTAGCAATATCTACTTAAACATAAATTTATTTATTTATTTATTTGAGGCACAGGCTCCAACTGTAGCTCTGTCCTGGGACTCACTGTGTATACCAGGCTGGCCTCAAACTCCCCAGAGATAGGCCTCCTCTGCCTCCCAAGTGTTGGGATTAAAGGTATGTGCCACAACACCCTGCCTCTGATACATGTTGAATACTATAAATACTGTCATAGTTGCCCAGACAACTTATCAGTTCATTTCCTATTAATTCTACTGTTAAAATTGCAATTTTTAGGTTTTTTTAAAAAAAAAAACAAAGACACCAATTGTACACCTACTGAATTAAAATGCAGACAAAGAAAAATTAAAAATATCTATGTAAAGGAATTTTCTATTTTGTCTGAAGGTAAGATACACTTTTAATAACAGGTAATATATGAATGCTAAAAATATGGTTTAGAAAGCGCAGAGAATCGTCGTGTACTCCAGTGATCAAGACCTCTCTCACACTCTGTGCTTTGAGCTGTGCCTTACTAAAAATAAGCTGGTACATACACTCCACAGGATAACAAGAAGCACAAAGACTTATGGAAGCAGGAATATGGAACCAATGGGCTTAAAGGCTTTCACCCATTTCCCCAATCCCTTCACATAAATTCCTTCTTGTTTCCTATTAAGTATCCAAGAGCCGCAGTGCTTAAACTCTGATGATACAGAATGCCACAACGTGTACTACCATGGCCTGGTAAAAGCAGAACACATAGCGTAGTCATGGGGTCTGGTCAGCCTTGGCTGCAAATGTACTTTCACCAAAGCACAAAGAACACCTAATAATTTACTAGATTGACAAGTGAATCTCAACTGCCCTTTATTTTGATGCGACATCCTTCTTTGTTAAAATATTCCATTACTTTATAAAATGATGCTACCAGGTGATCTAACTACTTGTTTTAAATTCCCTGATGGAGCAAAGGAAAAAAAAAGATGTACTTTTAGTTACTGAAATAAAAATGTTCATGGAAATAAAATCCAGAGAATCAATAACAGGCAATAAAGAAATCATATTTCATATTTTTATCAAAATAAAATTTTTTTTTCAAATTGAGACCTGAACGGCAACTTGGCTACACTTAGTAAATTACTTCATGGAATACATAACTTGATGTTCCTATTAACAAGAGGCAAATCAAGCAGGAGTAAAAGTAAAAGTCATTTTCCTAGCTCAGAAGCTATATAAGCATTTTGTGTAATATCCCATCTCTTGGCCCAAAATATCAATGATCACAGTCTACAAAGTAAATTGAAGAAATTATGCTGCATAGTGATGACAAGCTGAGATTATTTTTTCTTTTGACACAGGACCTCACTATGTAGCCCTGGCTATCCTGAAACTCAGAGGTCCGCCTGCCTCTGCCTTCCAGAGGATAAAAGGCTTATATAGCCAGGTCTAGGTGAGATTGTCTTTAGTATCTCAGATCTGAGTCTGCCTGCAGTTTGTCTCCAAGAACAGAATGTACACTTAGGTATAAAAATCACTGAAATAAGTACATACTAAATGTAGTAATAAAATTGTTATAGAAGAAAAATGAAAAGAAAAACTAATTCTATATTCTGGAAAAAAGAGTATTTTGTAGTAATTTCCTTCGTAAATTATAAAAAACAAAACAAAGAAGTCACACGATCAGGTATTCTTTAATTAATGATAAGCAAAACAATCTTGGCAAGTCCTAAAATTTAGAGCAATTTTGAATTCTAAATTTTAAATATATTACTATTGCATTTTAAGTACCATCAAAAGATCTCAAATATTCTTTGAAACAAAAGTAGGTTTTTAAAAAATGTACCTGTGCAGGGAAAACTCTCAAATACCATTCAATACAATCACAAAAATGATTTAAAAGAGTTTCTTCTTCAGACTTAAAATAGGGCACTGGGCATGGTGGCACACCTTTTACCCCAGCACTCAGGAGGCAGAGGCAGGAGGATCTCTGTGAGTTTGAGGCCCGTCTCATCTACATAGTGAACTCCAGGACAGGCAGGAATACACAGATTTTTTTTGTTTGTTTTTGTTTTGAAAAGTGGGTACCTAGACTAAAGCATGGGCTCTGGACTCAGGGCTGCTTTAGAACCCCAGTTCTGCCACTCCCTGTGCTGACAACCTAGAGTACAGGAAGGAAGCCGTGAGAATGACAGCCACAGTTTCTAGGACACTGCTAAGTCACGGCTACTGGACATGCAACCCTAGCAAAGTGAACTTACAGAAGCTCCTAGAGCTCTCCAAATCTCTTCACTGTGATTATGGAAACCAGCAAACTTTCAAGAGAAAGGTATAATAAAAGATGGCTCTTATTAAACAGACTTGAAAGCAATGAGAACAGCACCTTTAGGAAGTATTTATTACTACAGTAGCAATCTAATCATGTTTTGTCTTTACGCCTATTAAGGTTTCTAAAAGCCCTTTCTTTCTTTAAGATCATCTGGACTCTGAATGTGTTTCTCTCACTGAAGAGAACATGGAGAACATGGTAAGAGAGCTGACAAAAGCTTCCCCTGCTCTTCTGCCCAGTGCTCCTACCTGGCTATGTTAGAAAATGCTCAGTCACAGCTTGCAATCACACTGGAGCTAAAGCCCAGGAAAGATAGTCTTGGTTGTGACACTTCAAAGTCAGACCACAGAACTGCTGCCAGGAAGCAGAGAGCCAGCAAATGCAGAGAGCGCTCTCACAGCAGCAGTATTAGGCACTGGCCTGCACCAGCACACCCCATATATGGCTACATTGTCCATTTACTTCTGTGAATGTCTAGGCTTGGCAACTTGCTTAATACATTTAAAAAATGGATTTTGGAGGATTTCAATAAAAAGTTTATTGAGCCATCAGCATAAGGCAGAATAGCTTTTCTAAAGGAAAGCATGCAGAAAAATGATTTCATGTATATTTTTTGTTGTTGTTTTGCTTTTCGAGACAGGGTTTCTCTGTGTAGCTTTGGAGCCTGTCCTGGCACTAGCTCTTGTAGACCAGGCTAGCCTTGAACTCACAAAGGTCCACCTGCCTCTGCCTCCTCTGCCTCCTAAGTGCTGAGATTAAAGGCGTGTGCCACCACCACTTGGCTTCATGTACATTTTAAAGAGAAATTTTTAATACTTTTTATAATTGCTCCAAAACCCCAAGATTTCATTGAAGAAAATTGAAGAGGAAAAGGTTACAAAACTATAAACGTATTCAGCTTAAAACACGTATATAACACTTGAACACGACAAGCAATTCAAAATCAACTGCTTCTAGTATTCTAACACTTTGCTTCTTAAGGAAAAACTACACTATACCTATCCTACATTTTACATAGAAGCGTTCAATGGATCCCTTACAAGTTGATAAAACATGTATTTAAGAGCAAAATGATTTAATATTAAGCTTATCTACAAGTCTGTCTAGTCAGAAATGGGGGGCATTACTGTAAAATTACAGAAGAACACAGTCTAACCTTGGGTTTCACTATAGAATCTACCTCAGCTTCTTTTTTTTCCCTTTTTTCTTGAAGACAGGGTTTCTCTGTATAGTTTTGGAGCCTGTCCTGTCTCTTGGGAACTCGCTTTGTAGACCAGGCCGGCCTCAAACCCATAGAGATCCACCTGCCTTGCCTCCTGAGTGCTGGGATTAAAGGCGTGTGCCACCACCACCTGGCTCTACCTTAGTTTCTTATGAGGTCCTCAACTAATGGCTCAACTGAATGTATTTTCTACCACTCAACCAAATTTGAGGCTGGTTTAGGACTTAATAGAAAGGGAGCATACTTAGAAATACTTTAAATCTCAATTAAAAGAAATGTACCAAACATCCATTACAAAGTTTTTCATTTATTTCATAAAAACAAATTTTATAATATTGAACCAATGTTCTAAAAACCTGGATATGCAGGCTTCAAATATATAGCTCACAGTATACGAATAACCAACCATAAGACTTAGTCATGAAAAGAAATACAGCATACAATTCAATAAAAATTCTTAGTGAGTCAGTCCCTGGAAACATAGCGGGTCCTGATTCTTTAAGTTTGGAGAAACAAGCTTCCAAATACTACCCAGTAAGAAGTGCTTTAATAACAAAGATGGGCAGAACCTAAGTACAGGGTGTCCGTTAGAAGAGCGCATGTGTCTCTGCTACCACAAAGAGCCCTTCTAGTCGGCAGCTGGATGGAACCTTGAAGAAAACTAATGTGGGCTGGTAAAGAAAGGAAGGATAGTCTGTCTAGTAGAGGAAAAGAGATGACTAAAAGCATTGAAATAAAAAAATGTAAAGATACATCCCAATGAAAATGTTCACCAATTTCAGTTACTAAGCATAGGCTAATGACAATGTTTCAAACCTTTAGTAAGAGGACAGGTACAACACAGCACTGTTAGAGTATCTGAAATCGGTATGTATCCTGGACTAAACCACACACACACATACATACATACATACATACGTACGTACATACATACATGCACATATAAAGATGGGAAGACAAACTTCCTATAATACCAGGATAAAAATTTAAGTGCATGGAACAGCCTGATACTCAAACTAGCAAGGAAAAAAATTAATTTGAAGGTAATTCTGAAGGACAGGTGACTGCCTGGACATATGTACACTGGGAGCAAGAGTAAACTATGACGAAAATGTTTAACTTTATCTTGAGATTGCTGACATCATTAACAGAAATAGAGGCATCAATGAAAAGTCGTGCTTAGTGAGAATCGGAGTTTTAGTCTGCATTTTCATCTGAAATTCATGATGATTTAAAACTAAAGCTGAATATTCAGATTGCATAAAAAATTCCATATAATGTCAAGACATGAAAAAATAACTAAACAAGTGGCAAAAACAGATTATAACTCAATTACCAAAAAGTTTTCTGAACAGGAAGAGTCCCTTAAAGAAATGTTTTGTAAAAACAAAGTCGCTGTCAACCTATGGTAAATAAACAGATCGGAATAGACACACCTATTTTTGATTAAAATTACAATATATAGGAATAATTCATTTTATAACAGAAAGTTGAGCAAGAATGTTCTACAAGAATAGAAACTGGAAATTGACTTTAAAACCACTGGCATAGCAAAAAAGTTAAGATTTTGTGGTTAAAACAAAAAAGCTAAACTACAAACTGACAATCCTGCATTTTAGGCGTATCAGTAAGGGTCAGGATAAGGCATCTTATACATAACCCAACAGATCTTGAAACTGTTCACGAAGCACGCTAAAGTACAGGCATAATCGCACACTATAAATAAAGCTGTGCAGGTGAATAACTGCATCTAGACCTCGGGTCTAGACAAAAAGTCAGACAACCATATCCTACACTTGAAAGACGAAGGCTACTCCAGGGACTAGGACAGAAGCTTGCCTTCTCTCCATACAGTCGGCATTTCTATACCAAAGACATAAACAACAGCAGCAGAGTTTCTTTCATTGCTTTCAATGAGAGCTCATCCGACCGATAGCTACACCTTAAACCGCCAACCACTTCCCTCAGAAAGGTAAGGAAAAGGCCAGAGTTAGTGTAGCCGTGGGCTGGGAAGTACCGCAGCTTTTCTCCTGCCAAACTAAAAAGGTGAGTGAATATGTGAACAGACTCCAGAGAAGCTAGGCTGGTCAAATATTTCAGTTATTTTATGGTCTTTGGAGTATTAAAATATTCAAGGACTGGTCACCAAATCAGCTACGCAAATGGCCTAAACTCAGAAACTTCTCGTGTGCTTGCCAACTCTAACAAAATTTTCAATAAAGACTGTATGTACATTCACCAAACAAAGCACTGAATTCAGTTAGTCCAGAAGTTATCAGTAGGTCCAGCCTCTTAGAAGAAGTGGAACACAAGTCCTTAAAAGCCAATTCCATGTGTTTTCTCCTGTCTAAATCACTATTGCAATATTTAAAAAAAATGTGGGAATTGCCTTCTTCTCCAAGCCAATACAATTCTCCACAGAGAAGCAACTTTACGGTTCTACTTAGCAGTTTCAGAAAATATGAACCATTATCCAAGCATTCTGACAAACAGTAACTGTGTTTCAGAAACAATCTCACATTAAAACTTGCAGGGACATTTGAAAGAAAACTCTTAAGATTTTTCTTCCATTCTATACAATTACAAATTTTAATGCCAAAGTTGCTTTCCTTCTCAAGATCATGTTTTCTGATCTTTAGTTACACTATGCTTTAAGCAAATGAGGTTTGCACCACATGAGAGAAACCAGGCTGTAGTTTTCACTGGGGGCCATTCTGAATTTCAGATCTGTCCTGCCAATTGTCAGTCATTTCAACCCTTCCAGTCAGCTTTGTAAACAAAGGCTTAATGCCAAGTGTGATATGCGAATTTGATTAAATGAAACTTAACATGGTCATCACTTACTAAAGCAGGAAGCAATATAAGGAAAATATACCACGTCGTTCTAAAAGGTGTGAAGTTAAGAGTCACAAACTATAAAGTTCCGATACAAAGTGTGAAGCCTTAAGCTCCAACCACCCAAACGAGTTTTTACCACAGTATTATTCAAACTGAAGCTGATTTCCCACACAACCAAGACGAGTTCGAGATAGCCTTAAGAAAAGCCTTTTTCATTGTAAATTTTCTAGTAATTCCAAGTTGCTGAATATGAAAATTGAAAGAATCTATGCCATGGCACCTATTACCAGCACTTAAAAACTTGCTTTTCGAGCAGGACTCTAAGGGTTTTGTTGCTTTTGGCTTGTTAAAGGCAAAGCAACATTATCTCTGGATTGCCAATAGTTTCTCCTTATTTGGCTAACACCGAGAGATCCCAATCGGACTACTATAAAACTTTAACATGCACAAAGCATCCATTTTGAGAAAAGATTGGGATTAGCTTTTTTTTTTAACCCCCCAACCCCAAAAGGAAAAGCAAAGTTTGGCAACTGTCTTTGAAGAGTGTTTATTCTTCTCTTTCTAGTCCCGGTCCACACTCGGGAGCCAGGGCTCAGGGATCTGTGACACTGCGACAAACTCTTCAAGACCAGTGAAGAGGTGGGCAAGCCCACTTGGGAAGGCTTCCCTAGCCGATACCCTACCAGCCCCTCTCTTTCAGCCACTGCAGATCAGCTAATTACACCCCGTTTTCCCCTCCCCAGTGACCAAGAGTAATAAAAGAGAAAACAGGAAATCGTTCGCTCAGGGCACCCGGCTCCGGCTCTTGATTACTATTATTATCGTCATCATTGGTAATCAACTCTGAAAAAGTACACCAAAGCCCATGTCCACCTCCAGGCCCAAAGGGGTCCCTCTGCCCAAGTTACCGATCCCTGTTAGTGGCTTTCAGCCACCCTCCCCCGCTACAGTGGATCAGTGACACCGGGCCTCGGCACAACCCATTACACACTCCTGCTCGTCCTGACCCAGAGTCCCAGACACATGTCCACAAATGGCCCTGGGGTCCCCCACCTCCCCCAGAAGCCCACAGCCCCATCTTGCCCCGCGCCTAGGAAATCAGCCGGCTCCCAACTGC
>LOJH01004449.1:0-23759 GCA_001685095.1 Ellobius talpinus | reverse complement strand
TGTGTCTAAGGCCCAGGCTAGCCCTTGTGTGTCTAAGGCCCAGGCTAGCCCTTGTGTGTCTAAGGCCCAGGCTAGCCCTTGTGTATCATTTCGGTTCTCACAGGACTTTTTGGTGGTAGGGGCTGATAGTTGGGGAAATTGAGGCTCAGATGTAGTGGCACACTCACTTAGGTGGAAAGTGCCACAGTCAAGATAATCTAAATGATGCCAAAGGCATAACTAGAAAGCTTTAGCGGGCATGCTTTAAAATAGAGGAATACAAAGATCAGCAGTTTGGCTGCTAGTGACAGTTTAATATTAGAGTGTCTTAATATCTCTGCAAATGAGAATTTTTAATTAATTTTTTAAACTTCTGTCGATGGGAAGCAGGGAAGTATGCCATGGGATACTTATGAAGGTCAAAGGACAACATGCATGAGCCAGTTCTCTCCTTCCATCATGTGGGCCCCAGGGATCAAACTCAAGGCATAAGAAATGCCTTAGCCCACTGAGACATTTCACCGGCCCCACAGATGAGATTTTATGACAAACAAATACCAAATTTTAGAACAAAATATCTTTCAATTTTATACCAGAGAGATTAGATTACACCTGTTATAAACATTTTCTTGTGTTCTTAACAACTCTTTTTTAATAGTAGTATAATAACAATTATAGTACTATAATAGTAGTATAATAATTTCATTTGCATGACCATTGCCTAATTTATTGACAATCTCTCAGTTGTTGGCCATACAGGTTTTCCTTCTGAGTACTAGTTATTAAGGTAATAAGTCCATGAATATCTTTGTCCACAAACATTGCATGCATGTCAATTCTTTCTTTATGCTCTATTGCTAAAATCTTGTGTGTAACCATTTGGAAATATTTACCAATGACAAAAAAGGGGTAAAGATTTTATTATTAAAAAATTTCTCTGATTAATGAGTTCAAATATTTATTAGTTATTTGTATTTCAGTTGTAAATTGTTTTCTATGCTTTCCAAATGTTTTTCTACTGGGATATCTAATTCTAATTGATTTAGTTAAACCCTTATACTCAAGGATACTAAATGTTTTGCCTCTCAATTAAGGAAAATAAAATGATGGTAAGTAGCAATTATTGTATTGGGAAAAGTGGGTTCGAAATAGCACGAAATAGCAAAGTGCTATTATCTTATTTACATTTTAAATTATTATTTATTTACTTATGTATTGTGCACATGCTTGTGTGTGTGTGTGTGCATGTGCACCCCTATAGAGGACAAGTTGTCTCTTCTTTCCTACCCCGACATACAACTCAAGTTCCTTTATATACTGACCTATCTTTTGGGGTCTGATTTACATTATTAAAAGCCAAGGGTGGTGCTGTGTGAACGGATCAGAAGGAGAGGAAAGAGCCTGGTATACTAGTTGGAATGTTGTCACCAGTGTTTGGGGAAGAAATGATGGTAGCTGGGGCTGGAGAGATGATTTGGTGCTTAAGAGCACATTTTTCCAGAGGATCAGAGTCGGAACCCCAGCACCCACATCAGCTGACTCACAGCCACCTGGGACTCTAGCTTCAGGGGATCCAGCACCTCTGGCCTCTGTGGTACCCACAATCATGTTTATATACATTCGCACAGACAGACACACACACAGCCATGCATGCATGCACGTACAGAGAGAATTAAAAATAAGAAAGAAATAGAGACCAGAAAGATGATGTGGTGACTGTGTCTAAGACAGTCATGGAAATGGAGAAAAGGTGTTTAACCCGATGTATGTTTTAAGGTGATTTGGTGATGGAATATGTGAGACGTGAAGGGGGGAGGGAAAAGTGCAAGATAATTCCTAGCTGTTTGACTTGAGTAACTGTGGATGGTGGGGTCATTTAATAATACTGAAGGAAGTGGACAGGACTCACTCAGGTCCTCTTGTATTTGTGAGACAGTCAGATATTCCCACGCATAGAGTCCACGTGGGTGTACTTATTCATTGGAAAGTAGGAGTTTTAAAGCCATGTGTCTCTGAACGGAATTGCCAAGGAGAATGGGTACCAAGGAGGTAGTGGAGTTGGGGGACACAGGGTATCTGGGGCAGCGAGCACTTAGCAGAGAAATAAGAAGTACAATCAGCAAAGATGACCAGAGAGTGTCCAGTGAGTGAGAAGAGACTTACAAGGAGGGCATGATGTTAGGAAAGTGACTTGTTCAGGAAGGGAGGAGGGTCAGCTTTGATGGAGCTGCGGGTAAAGCCCAGTGGGGTAAGAACAGGAACATGCTTGATTGGTCAACATGGAGTGATTGGCAGTTTGGAGAAGAGCAGTTGGAGCGGAAAGATGGGTCTCAGCACAAACAAGACAGCCTAGATGACACTTAAAGATGGGGGTAGTGCTGTTTCTCTCCCGGGAAAGGCCCCCGTTTGAACTACTCAAATGTCCCTAAGACATTACTTAGACTGAGTTTGCTTCGTGTGATCCATGGCGCTGCCAGCATTTAGCTTCATCACTGAATTTTGTTTTAGAAAAGTTTGGTGCCATCTCCAGCCACTCCCTTTCTCTCTCTGTGGGGGTTGTTGGCTTTATTGCTACTTAAAATTTTTATGTTGAATTTATTCATTGTATTTTAGGTATGAATGGTTTTTGCCTGCATTTACAGCTGTGTACCAGATGCAGGCTTGATACCCGAGAAGGTCAGAAGAGGGCATCAGGTTCTCTGGCTCTGAAATTATGAGCAGTTGTGAACCACAACATGGGTGCTGAAACTGAACCCAGGTTTTCTGCAAGAGCAACAAGTGCTCTTAACGCTTGAGCCATGTCTCCAGTCCTCAATACTGACTTTTTGAAGTAATGCAGCAAGACGTAAAGTGGTAGTTTAGAACAATGGTATTTCCCACTGCATTTGACTGTATTTCCAGCAACAAGTGCATTAAATCTACCAGGCTCTTGCAATCTCAGGTCTCATATTAGATCAAGTGGAGTCCAATCATTTCTGCTTCTCCACCCTGGGTTGTCATCATTGTCACCATCTACACTACCAGCAAGCTGTTGTAGGATTCTGCAGATCACTACATTAGCTTTTTGGCTGGGAAATAACAACACTTTTTCGGTCCCTACCTTTCTTAGATTTTTCTAATTCCAGAGCTTGGGATTATTCAGGCAAACAGAGTCACAACCTTCTAAATGTTTGATGATTGAATCTTTGGGACCTGGGCTCTGATGGGAAACGATTGCCATTTTTCATGATCTGGCTGACCAGTTCCCAGTTGCAAAGATAAGTAAAATTCCTAAATTGCGGTGAGGTTCAGAAATGTAGAGGGTGTCTGTGCCTGGGGTTGCACGGTAAATTGTAGAGAGAATATCCCTTTGTTTTCTAACTAAGTGGGAAATGCATATGTGTGTGTATAATTTAACTGCAAGTGGAGGAAGCATTTCACAGACATCAGAGCAGGTTAACAAATCGTATTTGTATACGTGTAACTAAAACAGTAATTTATCAGGTAGAGGCAGATGGGGGAAGTAAAATGCCAACCTGTGTCTACAGTAGGGCTGAGCTGATGATGAAGAGCTGTTTACTCAGGGCCAGCGTTGTTCGTCAGCAGCGTAAGAGCCACTGCAGCACATGACTCCCTACATAGCTAGAAGACAAGAATAAATTATATGCTATGCAAACAGCACCAGCGTAAAAGCAGAACAAACAGACTGTGCCTCCCAGAGTCCTGAAGATTCTCACTCATTCCCTTGTTTGACTGTTTTAAATATGAAACTCTTGACACTACCTTGAGGCCCGTAGGATAGGATCTGGCTTGGACAAATTCATCAGAGTACATGGGGCATCAGTGCTGATCTTTGGGGTTACTGTAAGATGTATCAGTTTTGATAATATGCCAAAATGGCTCACATGATTTTTTTTTATTGGTACTTCTTTTAAATCCAAGGAATTTGGTTTGGGATCACCCATGGGAGGGTTGGCCAATCTTACCCAGAAGACCTAAACTGCAAGAATTACTTAAGGGATGTGATGAAAACACACATTCTTAGACTTGGTCTCTAAACTGCTAAATAACAATCCCCAGCAAAGTGTTTAGAACACACAGCCCAGGGCATTTTCGTGATGAGGTCAGTATAAGGAACTGGGGGTGAGGGTGTTATCCATCTAAGTCTCAGGAGAGCATTGAGAGTGTCAAGGGCTGCTTACAGGAAAATATATGGACCACTCCCTTGCTAATGCAGAGGTTTGTAGTTGGGATGCAGGGACAGATGCAGCTTCAGTAACTCCGGGGTGTGGGTGGAGACTGTACCAGTGCTACTGGACAAGATGCTAGAAACAAAGAAGAATCAAAACAGCTTCTGATGTAGCCAGCATTCTTGAATAGCAGAATGCCCACAAGTACAGCTTTGAATAATGCTTCTGAATCAGCGTCTACTCATGTAAAGTCAAATTAACCTGCTCCTGTTTAAGGAATGCAAGGGGAGTGGTCACCAATGTGTGTAACAATGTCTTCAGACGGTGTGCCTTCCTTGTAGGGGTTTATGAATGTGTTAGGGGGTTCCTATCCTGTAAAACATTTGGAGAGGAAAATTGTGAGGCTTCTTAGAAAGTCTTCAGTTATTAATGATAAGCTGTAGTTAAGTATCTTTCCTGTTTGCTTTCAGGATCGGCTCTGCTTTCTATCCATAGAGGCACACAACTCAACATCCAGGTTCTTGATGCTCTGCAGTGTTTTATCTAGTGAATGCTTATTACACATAAGGGATAGTCTGATCCAAAGAAGGCAGACTCTAAACTCCCACAGGTGAATGCGTTCTCTAATATCAGCTCAATGACTGCTGCAATGGCCTTCAGACACAGATTAAAAACACGGGTGCTGGCAGTGTGCTTTCTGGGTCTCATGCTTCCAAGGTTCTTGAATGTGAACATCACAAACTTCACTACCAAATCAGACCAATATATCCTTTGTATCCATCAAGAATACATCCTGAGAGCTTTGTGATTCTTGTGTGTACTTCTCTCTAACCTAAAGGAGAAAGTGACCTTCTTTTTACTAAGTGACAGTAAAATCCCTAACAAGAATAGCTGCCGTGAGAAGCTGGGCACGGTGGCTCACACCTTTAGTCCCAGCACTCGGGAGTCACAAGCAGGTGGATCTCTGTTAGTTCAAGGCCAGCCTGGTCTACCTAGTGAGTTCTAGGACACTCAGAGCTATGAAGAGAGACCCTGTCTCAAACAACAAAAACAAACAAGCAAGCAAAAACAGACAGCCAAGCCTCATCAACACATGAAAGCCCCACCCACCAAGGGTTTCTTAGGGGTCTCATAAACATTACGATTCTACTCAGCAAAACTGCAGAGCCTGTGCCTGAATGGTAATTTCTGGTGGCTGGTAAGTAGTCTCAAGCAGCTACATTGTGCAAATATTAAAGTGGTAACCAATCTATAGCTCGATGTACCTATTCAGCTGTCCACAGCAGTTGGGAGGGGTGGCATGACAATCACATTTTCTGCAGTAAATACTTGAGTTTTAATATTGTACCACAACAAACATAATTACAATTACTATTATAATAAAATGCACAGAAATATCTAAATCCCTTGAGTGTACATCGTGATATTTTTCACTGAAAGAATCATAAACTCTCGGTTAACTGATTTTACATAATGAGAATGATGAAGATGTCGGTGGTGATGATAGTGTGTTTGTGTGTGCGCGCATGTGTGTGCATGCATGCATGTGTGTACTGCCATTCCTCAGTATCTGTAAGGGATTGGTTCTGAGAGCCCTCTTTGAATACCCAAATATGTAGATATTGAAGTGTCTCTTATAAAGTGGCATTGAATTTATGTCTAGCCAATGTACATCCTTCTGTATTCTCTAAGTCATATCTAGATGACTTATAACACCTAAACCATGCAGATAGTGATTGTGTCATTTAGGGGATAAAAACAAGAACCAAGTCTGTATGTGTTCAGTAGAGATGCGTTTTTTTTAAACATATGTGATCTATTCAACTGTTGCTTGAATCCACAGATGTAGAACTCACTGATATAATGGTTAGTAGTGTGTGCATGCGTGTGTGTGTGTGTGTGTGTATGTTCTATGACAAAGGAGGTATAGCATGGATTGATTTTGCTTATTTCTCTACAGTCATTTTATAAATATTTCTTGAGCAGCTAGCCTATGCCAGATGTCAATGCTAGGGGTTATAATATTTCACTGTGCTTCTTGAAAGAAGTGAGAGAACTGTAGCAAAGTGGTCTCACTGAAGTTGATATAACTTGAAAAGTCAAAACATTTCTGTAGGTGACGTCACATTCTGGGAATGCTACAGTTACTGCCTTCTCTGCAGTTGCCATATATAGCAAGGAACCCCAACATTACAGCTGTTATAAAATTCTGCTGGACTTCTACCCCACATTAGAAAATCCTCAGGGACTGAAGCTTCAGCACAGTTTGTAGAGTGCTCTGGTAACGCACAGAGCCTTGGCTTCAGTGCTGCAGCTCCACATACAGGAGACCCTGTTTTAGAAAAGAATTCCCCAGCCAATTCATCCAAGTTCATCTTCGGGAATTTTGAACAGAAATTAGCAGTAATAGTAGAAAATAAAATTGTAAGGCTAGCGAGGTGGTTAATCAGATACAAGTGCTTGAAGCCCAAGCCTGACAGCCTGTGTTCAATCTCCAGAACCCACACAAAAGATGCAGATATGAGGGCACACATCTGTAATCCCAGAACTCCTTCAGCAAGATGAGATGTGGAAATAGAACAGGTTGAATGTTCACAGGCCAACTAGCCTGGAGTTTGCAGAGCAGCAGCAGAAATGAGAGAGACCTGCCCAGCAAGGAAGGAAAGAACTGACTCCCAAAAGTTGTATTTCGACACCTGGACACCTGTACACACACACACACACACACACACACACACACACACACATGCATACCTACAATGCTGTATTAACTACTTCTGTTGCTTTGATAAAACACCATAACCAAGCAACCTCCAGAAGATGTAGTGTGTCTTGGCCTACGGTTCCAGAGGGATAGAAGTCCATTATGATAAGGAAGCATGGCAAAGGGTGCAGGGAGCTGAGAGAGCGCATCTTTACTGCAAGCACAACGCAGGGTGAGCAAATTGAAAATATGGCAAGGCCTGTCCCCCCTTTCTCCAGCAAGGTTACACCTCCTAAAGTTCCACAATGGCACCACCAAATGGAGACAAACTGAGCAAATAGCTGAGCCTATGGGGAGCATTCTCATTCAAGCCACTACAGGCACCCCCCCAAAAAAAACAATATTATAGGATAGGAGTATATCAGAATACATCATATATGAAGATCAGGAAACAAAATATGGACTTCACTATACTTCTTGAAGGAAGGAAGGGAGACAATCACGCAGACCCCTGGTATATGATGCTTCTTGATTTACTAGTGACAGGCTGAGATTAGAGCCAACAGAAATCTTATATGGGTATCATAAAAATGAGATGTACTTTTCAAATACTTGATAAATATTTCATTAAAATGTACTCCTTGTCTAAAGGGTTGATAATAATGGCAGAGACAGCTTCCTTCCTTGGTTTGGGAAAACAAATCAGTCAAGTGTATTTTAAGCCAGAACGTGGATGTTTCCAAAGTTTCTCAAAGCATTTACTTCACTTGCCTCTGGTGATAACTATCTGTTCTAATGCATCACAGGCCTGAGTTGATGTGCGGCCGCTGTCTGAAGCAAGCAGTTTGACACTGATCTCACATGCCTGTCGTTTCAGGACTGTCTGTTTCATAGCAACATCACCAGTGACTTGAAAGCCTTCACAGACAAGTTTGGTTTTGATGTCCTCATCCTGATTGTAAGCTATACCTCGGAGGAGCAGCAGAGACAGCAAATCGCGGTGTACTCCCAGAACCTGGAACTGTGCAGCCAGGTGAGCCTTCCTCGGTCTGTTCCACTGTTGGCAGACTTCTGGAATTAAGGACATGTGCTAAGAAGTAATAACGGACCGGTGTCTCCTAAGAAATAGGCCCAAGATAGAGTCCTGAGACTGGACTTGTAGGGAAATTGGGGCATATTGCGCATTGTTTCATTTTAGAAAGGCTGCTAGTCTGTTTCGTGTTGCTGACAAAATGCCAGAGGCCAGGTACTTTTTAAAGAAGAGACATTTATTGGCTCACAGTTCTAGAGACTCTAGAGCAGGGCATAGACTTGTGCCCTGATGCAGCGTGGCCTTTCTGGAGGACAGCATCACATAGAGAACCTGGAAGCAAATGTCTAGACTTGCTTTGTAACAACCCATTCCCGTGACAATTGATACAGTCCCTTGAAGCTTTCATTAATCCTTGTCAACTAACAACCTTCTGCTAGCCCCACTTCTTAAAGATTCCACCCCATCAATACTGTCACCACCGTGTAGGGAGCCAAGCTTTGAGTGCACAGACCTTTGCACAGTGACACAAAACTATAGCACAACCTCACAACTGTTCCCCTTCTAGACTGAACCCATAAAGAAAACTATCAGCTCTTTCTCACCCAAATGAAGGTGAGTCCGCCTTTTCTATGCTGTTTTCTTTTGAGACCATTCCCTGGTGATAACCAATCTAGCCACTGTCTCAGTACCCATGTGGTGCCCGGTGCTTAGAACAAGAGATCCGATGCCTTAGCAAACACAATGTGAAGGTGCTTGGGTAAGCAGCTGGATCTTGTAGGGTAAGAGATGAGCCTTTTAACACAAAACCTAGAAAATAAAAAGAAGAAGAGGAGGGGGGAAGAGAAGGAGGAAGAGGAGGAGGAGGAGGAGAAGAAAGTTAATCACAACAGGTCCTGGATGTATGAGCCCAATTAGTTATTATACTTAATAACTAACATCGAGATTGATATGGATATAATGACTGGTTAGCATGAGCCTCACTAGTGAGGCAGAGTCCTTGGCTACCACGGGTGGCGAGAGGCAAAGTCTCCACTTTGTTTTTCAGCATCTCCCTCTGTCCTCTAAAGCTCCATTTGGTGCATTCATGTGAACATGACCGTATCTACTCTCTCTGCTTTCTCGAGTTCAGATAAGAACATGATGCCCATGCTATGGTGCACTTTGTGTCCCCTGCACTGACCCACATACCTGTGTATGTCAAATCGCCACTGTGGCTTTCCCAGGGCTAAGGCACTATGCGTTCGGACCCAAGGGTACGCTATTACCTTTCTTGTCACTGTGACAGAACCCTTGGCCGAAGCAAATGAATGAGAGAGAGATTTCCTCTGGCTCGTATTTCAGAGATTCTGTCCATCATGGCAGAGAAGGTACAGCAGCTGACATCTGTGACAAATGGGAGCTTGGGATGTGGCTTCTTATCACACATAGATAAGAAGCAGGGCTTCCCTTCAACCTCCAAGGCCGACCCTACAGGCCTGTGTCCACCAGCTAGGAACCGTGTCTAAAGAGTTCCATAGCGTCCCCATAACACCAGCAGCTGGGGATCAGGGATTCAAGTGCATGAGCCCGTGGGGGGACATTTTACTGCCAAACCATAACAAAGGGTAGATTTTACCCTTTTTCTCATAACTTTCTAGAGAGAAGACATAAGTTGTCCACATGTCTGCTATCTTAGTTTTCAAAGCACTTTTGGCAGCAGACCCCTTTTCCAAGTCATTTTGAAAGTAAACTTCTTTAAGCAAAGGAAGTGGTCAAAACCCTGGAGCCGGCACGTCCTCTTCTCTCCTCACCCTACTGACAGTTTCAAAGGCAGCTCCTCTAAATTCCCAGCAACCCAGAGGGGACAGGCTCTGCACCACGGGGTCCTTCTTTATTTTGTGGTCACACGGTGAAGAGTCCACCTCTGTGGTTCAGTCACAGAGTTCAAAATTCAGGTCCCATCCCACCAGCAGAGAATTGTTGATTCATCAATCCTTCCCTAGTTTTTGATACAAAACAAACAGCCGCATTGTATCACTGTGAGAAGAAAAGAACCTTTGGGAGTGACACACTTAAAACTGTGCTGTGTGGGTAAGCACTCGGTGAACACTGCTCGCTGTGATTACCATCAAGGCCATTTCCATCGCTTCTGTGGCCGTGACACACTTACAACTGTGCTGGTATGGATAAGCACTTGGCGAAAGCCTCTGTTTTATCAAGGCCATTTCCATGGCTTCTGTGGCTATTCTCTCCACCATCATTTTTAACCCCTGTTAATCCTGTAGGGCTTTTTCTTTCTTTTTTTCTAACAATAACTTATTTAATTTTATGTGCATTGGTGTCAGATACCCTGAAACTTGAGTTACAGACAGTTATAAGCTACTATGTGGGTGCTGGGAATTGAACCTGGGTCCTCTGGAAGAACAGTCAGTGCTCCTCACCACTGAGCCATCTCTCCAGCCCCGTGTAGGGCTTTTTCAAAAGCTCAGCATGGCAAAATAGTCCTGGTGTTCCCTAAACATCCAAGTGCTGCAGCCTGGGCCTGGCCTGGAGCTGGCTGTCTGGCTCAGTGTCCCTCTGCCTCCCAGGTGCCTTTGTCTGCTCAGATTTCCATGTTGGTGCTCCCCAGAGCAAGAAGGAAAAGAAGGGGCCTGAGTGCCATGGGGAGGCTCATCCTGTGGCCCTTTCCCTCACTCACCTTTTCCTTTGCCTTAACACTCCGTCAGGGCCAGGCCAGAGCTGGCTTCCTCTCCGATTCAAATGCTGTAGCATCCGGGGATTCTACAGACTCAAATTTCATAGCTGTTGGAAGATGGTGCTATATTACACTTAGGAAAGGCTTTGGGTGATTTTAAAGACAGTTACTGGTGACTCCCAGAAACCAGCGAAATGGAGAAGCTGACTAATCTAAATGTTAAGTTGAATGGGGCTGGAGAAAGAGCTGGTGCCAGGCTAAGCTGGGTACAGTGGTACCTGGGTCTTAGTTGCTGGTGACCTTCCCTGTAGACAGATGGACAGTTTAACTTTTGTGGGCTGCAGATCCAGCCCAGTCAGTAGACAGCTTGCCCAGAATGTACAAAGCCCTGAGGGCAGTCATGTGCACCAGGCAGCCTGGCACAGTAGCCCACACTTATTAGAGACTGGGGAGTTGACTCTGTTGGGAAAGTACTTGCCTCACAAAAAGCTGGACATGGTGGCACAGGCTTATCATTCCTAGCCCTGAGGAAACAGAGACGAAGATCCCTGAGGCTTGCTGGCTGGCCAGTCTCACCAAATTGGTAGGCTCTGGGCCAGTGAGAGATCCTGTCTCAAAAGGGTGGATGGCATTTCTGAGAATGACCCTGGAGTTGTCCTCTAGCCTCCAAAAGAAAGCATACACATGGGCATGTGCACACACACACAGGCACACATACACACATATGCACACATGCACAAACACACACACATATATAAATAAAAATATTTTAAGGCCACCATTCTCAACCCCCAGGTCCCATTTGCATGTTTTATATGCCATGTCAATCTGATCAGCATTTCTGATGTCAGCCTAGCCATGCCACATCCACCCTCCAGGCCTTACTGACAGTGCTCACATCCTGTGCCCAGATGCAGTCTGCTAATGGTGGCTCTCACCCCTCATCCAAAAAAAAACCTCTTTTTGCAATAGACGGAGATCCTTATAGAAAGCACAACTGGTCAAAATCCATAGACCAACTGACTGTGTGGTACCCATCAGCAATTGCTACACTACGAAACAACCCCTACACCTAAGGCTCAGGGAATGTTGTGGAATGGTGGGTGCATGCATGCATGTGTGTGCGTGCGTGCGTGTATGTGTGTGGGAAAAGACTGCAGGACCAGAGGACCAGAATGTCTGCTGCGAGCTTATCGCCCGTGTATGACAAGGAAGCTCCACCCACACATTCTCAACAATGTGGCTGCCTAAATAAGACCCAAACCATGATACCACCAGTTGAAATGCTAACGTGCATGGCGGAAAGCTCACAAGATCCCAGCCCCAGAAGAAGAGATGGAGGCAATTTATGGTTGATGAGAGAGGGAGAGTCAGTAACTTAGGGTTTCCACTTCTGCGATGAAACACCATGACCAAAAGGCAAGTTGGGGAGGAAAGGGTTCGTTTGGCTTGCACTTCCCCATCACTGTTCATCACTGAAGGACGTCAGGACAGGAACTCAAATGGGGCAGGAACCCAGAGGCAGGAGCTGATGCAGAGACCATGGAAGGGTGCTGCTTACCGCCTTGTTCTCATGGATTGCTTAATCTTCTTTTCTTATAGAACCCAGGACCACCACCCCAGGGGTAGCACCGCTCACAATGCTGGGCCCTCCCCATCAATCACTAATTAAGAAGATGCCTTACAGCTAGAACTCATGGAGACATTTTCTCAATTAAGGTTCCCTCCTTTTGGGTAACTCTAGCTTGTGTCAAATTGATATAAAACTGGCTAGGACAATCAATCTTCCCCAGAAATGAGACCCCTGATTAGTTATCTAACACCAAGTGGTCATCTCTAAAAACATACATATATGAGAAACATTAAATGGACTCAGCAAGTTATAGTTATATATTTACTCATATATAGTATGGGTTCATGGCAAAAATAAAGAAGGAAGGCAATGGATTTGAGAAGGAATGGGGGAATGAAAGGAGTTGGAGGGAGGAAAAGAAGGTGAGGAATGACGTTGTTATAGTACACATATGTGAAAATACACAAATTTTTAGTGAAAAACTGAGAATGACAAAATTACAGGGATATCTGCATGCTCACACACCCTTGTGCCTCCCTGTAGATTTGCTGTGAATTGGAAGAAAGTCAGAACCCTTGCCTGGAACTGGAGCCATTTGAATGTGGCTGTGACGAGATCCTGGTATACCAGCAGGAGAAGCCTTCTGTGACCTGTGACCAGGTGATTCTTCTTGTCAAGGAACTCATCAACAGGAGGTGTGCAGAGATGGTCTCTAACAGCCGGACATCCTCCACGGAAGCTGTGGCAGGCAGTGCACCCCTGTCCCAGGGCTCCTCCGGGATTATGGAACTGTATGGTTCTGACCTAGAGCCACAGCCCAGCTCTGTGAATTTCATAGAAAATCCTCCAGAGCTCAGCGAGTCTAACCAGGCTCAGGTAGATGTCAACATAGACCTTGTTAGTCCCGACAGCGGCTTGGCCACCATCAGGAGCAGTCGTTCATCCAAGGAGAGCTCAGTGTTTCTCAGTGATGACAGCCCTGTGGGAGAGGGTGCTGGGCCTCACCACAGCCTTCTCCCAGGATTTGACTCCTACAGCCCCATCCCCGAAGGGATAGTTGCAGAGGAACACAGCGAACACTTTGACCTCTTCAACTTTGACCCAGCACCCATGGCTTCTGAGCAATCCCAGCCATCTTCCCATTCTGCAGACTACTCGCCAGAAGATGGCTTCCCCAACAGTGATTCATCAGAAGGAAACCTCTCCGCGGGGCCGAAAGGACTTGGTGAGATGGGGGTCAACAAGTCTAATTACTCCTCCAGCTCACTTTTGTCTGAGACTGGGAAAGACAGCCTTGTGGAATTTGACGAAGAGTTTGTCCAGGGACAAGAAAGTTCAGGAGATAACTCTGAAAGAAATTTAAGCCTGGCATGTTTTGTGGGAGATGGACCTTCTTCCCCACAACGGCTGAAGAATATTGCAAAGAGGATCCCACCAACACCTATGAATAGCTTTGCAGAACTCTCACCGTCAACTGAAGCGCCAGCCCCACTCTATCCTGAAGATATGATCCAAAATGCCATAGACACGGCCCACCTGGGGCCGCCTCAGACCCGCACACGGTGCAGCAGCTGGTGGGGTGGCTTAGAAATTGACTCGAAGAATATTGTGGATGCGTGGAGCCCTGGTGAGCAAGAGCCTGTCTTCCAGAGCCGTGAATCCTGGAAAGAGCATAAGAACGGCCCTGTTGAGAGGAGAACCTCGGATTCCACCTTCCAACCACAAAGTCTCGGATTCCCAAAGTCAGATCCCTGGGAATCTGAATTTGGTCAGCCTGAACTGGGCAGCAAAGATACCCACGACCAGGAGGAGGAGAGCTTGCAATGTCAGCACCCACCCACAGAGATGCCGCATTTGACAGATGCCTCTCCTCAAGGGACAAACCACCTCATAGAAGACTTTGCTGCTTTGTGGCATTCAGGCCACTCGCCTACAATGATTCCCGAGCCCTGGGGAAATCCCTCAGATTCTGTTGACACTGCGGTCTCGGTGCCATTCCCGGCCTGGGGTGCATTTGATAAGAAAAATAACACTGAGACTCTAAACAGCACTTGGAATCTTCATCCTACTAACAACGAGATGCCGTCTGTGCAGGACCCGAATGAGTGGGCTATGGCCAAAAGCGGGTTTTCTTTCCGTGCTGCAGACCTACTGGACAATTCCCTTGTTGAGGTCAGTGGAGATGCTGCTCCAGAAATCTGGGGCAATACGAGCAGTGGCTCCAAGGATAATATTCTTACATCTGGAAGCAGCATTTCTGATCTGGGTCAAACGTGGAATACTTCTAAGCTGCCAGGGGAAGACCAGAATGGTTTGGTAGATCCAACAGCCAGAAGGAGGGTATATGGGAAGGAAGGTTCCTGGAGCCTCTTTGAGGAGAGTGTTAAGAAAAGAGGGTCAGATGTATCAGCTCCTTGGGAAGACTCCTTCTTGTCATACAAATGCTCTGATTACAGCGCATCCAACCTAGGAGAAGATTCAGTTCCATCCCCCCTGGACACCAACTACTCCACCTCTGACTCTTACACATCGCCAACATACGCTGGAGATGAAAAGGAAACAGAAAATAAGCCATTTGCTCAAGAGAATGGTTTTGAGGCCAAAGACACTAACTGTCTTGCAGAGGGGGTTGAGGCTCTCTCAACATCACCACAGCAGTCCCAGAGAAATCGAATCGGTTCCGTTCCTGGGCACTTAGACATGTGGGCATCACCTCCTGCAGGCAGTACGCCTGAAAGAAGTGACGCACATCCTCCAGATAAAGTCTTACTCAAGATAGAGCGTGCAGAAGACGAGCATGCCTCCAGGGAGGGCTATGGAGGGGAGAGCAGCCCATCCAGTTACGATGACTCCAGCATGATGCAACTCCATAGCGAGGCAAACCGGCAACTTACCCTTCTCCACAGCAACACCAACTCACGCCAGGCAGCCCCCGACAGCCTTGAAGCATGGAACCGAGTGATTCTGGAGGACACACAGTCCACCGCGACAATCTCGGACATGGATAACGAACTGGATTGGGATGACTGCAGTGGGGGTGTGGCGATCAGTGGCGATGGTCAAGCAGAAGGTTACATAGCTGCAAACACTGAACCTGAAACCCGCTTCTCAGTGAAGCAGCTGGAACCCTGGGGCACAGAGCATCAGGAAGCAAACCAGGTAGACTGGGACCTCTCCGCCTCTGCCAAGCCCACTGGGGACACTGGTCCCAATGAATACCATATCCTGAATGAGAAGAGTGGGCAGTTAATTGCAAACAGTATCTGGGATTCTGTCATGAGAGATAAAAATATGCCAACCTTCAGATTGCCAAGCCCACCCAATACTACAGATATGGGACAAAGCACTTGGCCTCCTGAAATTCCCGGGCACTCAGTAAATGGTAAAGACAGTCCCGCGTTAGAAGCCTCTGGATTCAGTGAGTCAGCAGCACTTACATCTCAAACTGATGACCAGGACATGTGGACAGAGTCCCAAGGTGACACAGCATCCTTGGTGACCAGGCTGGAGAGTCTAGAACGTGTCACACAGTCAGATCCATGGACAGGCCGTACTTTCGGACAGAGTGAAAGTGAGATTGAAGGCCTGGGAGGCTCTAGCAGCGGACATCTCAACAAGGAGCCAGCGGTAGGCTCTGGAGTGGAGGGAGCCTCGTGGGTTTCTGGAAAAGAGCCCAGTGACCAGGCAGTGTCTTTTTCAGCTGCATTTAAACACCAGGAAATCTGCAGTGCATCAGGCAAAGTCAACTCTCTTCCAGTCACTTCCGGTCCTCAAACGGAGGGATCAGAGGAAGCCTTAGAAGTCGAGAAGGAGCCTTATACTCTAGNCTCCTTTGTTGTGCAAACAGAGACACCCACAAGTGATTTGCAGACAAAAGAGTCCCATGAGGAATTTCTCGTGGAACACAGAAATTCAGGTGAAACCGGAACAACTTCTGGTAGGATTCATCTAATAGAAAATATGCCTTTATCTAAAATGGAACTTGAGAAAACTGAAGCTCGTAATCCTCTGGAGTCAGAAAGAGTGGATGAAAAGCTGCTTTATGAGTCTCCTCAAACCTTGGATGATTGGGATGGCGCTATAGATAGTGATGTGTGGGACAGTCGCATAAGTTATGAGGCAGCTGCGAATCCTGCAGGCCACGGCCCTGAGAACGACTTCCCAGAAGCCGTTTCCCCAGGAAATTATGACAGAGACAGCCTCTCCAGTGAATGTACTCATTCAAGTATATCGAGTCCTGATGCAAATGATTCTCCAGTGGCTTTGCCCTGGACCCATGGACCCGGTACTGAACTTCAGAAAGCGGATCAAGACTACAGGAGCAAACCGATTCACCAAGAACCGGAACGATTTGCCTCCGAATCCCAAGCAGAAGTGATTACTGAAATGAGGGACTTTGCAGAAAACAGAAAGGATGGGTTGGGAAAGATGTCTGATCACAAGGATCCTAAATTCCCAGAGATTCCAAGTGAGTCCATCAACGGTGACTCCTCATCCTCTTCATCCAGCCTTGGAATAGATAAATATCCAGAATATTCTTATGCATATCAGGGAGGAAGTGTAACGATCAGCCATCAAGAGAAAAATGAACTTGACTTTCTGGAAATTGCACAGCCAGAGGACACTAGGAGCATATCCACAAACTCAGGTTCTGACGATGATGGGGGAGGGGACGGAGAGTTGGGGGAGATGGAGCTCCATTTGTCTACATGCCACGTTTCTCAGAGTGAATCTGGGGCTTGTGACTCACTGCATGAACCCAAGCTTGTGACCACAGAGGATCCCAAGTCTGAGTTTTCTCTCTTCATGGGTAGTTCAGAGCCAAGAGAGAAAGAGAGCAAGCCAAACCCATTCTGTGATAGTCAACAAAGCAGCCCTGGTCAGTGGATCTTGTCACCACTCATGCAGACTGGCACACAGGACACATCGGTGAAGGTCAAAGCTGCAGAAACGGAGAGGATGGGAGACAACATGTGGCAGGTATCTCCCAAGCCTGAGCCCCGGGATGGAGACCCTCCTCAATTGGAAATGCTTGGCTTCTCAACCGACAGCAGTGAGTGGTGGAACAACCCTCTACAGGAAGGGAGAGCAAATGTCAGCACATCTGCAGAGCCATTGTCTGACTCAGAGGGGGAGTCTGACTTAGAGGCGACTTCTCCAGTATTCCAGAATTCAGGTCCCTGGGGCGTACCCATCCAGAGTGGCAGTGAACCTGTGGACACAGACAATATTAATCCCTTCAGTGGTAAAATGAAGTCACCCTTTCTATATAGCAATGGGGACAAGTCACATGAGAAACTTTGGAACATTCAACCAAAGCAGCTCGGCTCAGATGCCGACCAGTTCAGTCAGCTTGTAATATTGAACCAAGTTAAAGACGAAGATGCAGGCCGGCAAACAGCCGTGTCCTCTATTACTGATGACCTTCCTGTGGAAACTCACACCCAGGAGCAGCGTCAGGAATCTGTGCTCTCTGTCTGGGACCATGAGGACTCAACATTTACTAACAGAGATGAGAACGGATGCATCAGCCCTGGGGTTTCTCCCACTGAGTGCCAACATGAAAACTGGTGGGGACAAGAAAAATCCTATCCCGGCCAAGGGACACATTCAAGCACGGTCACAGAAAATCTCCCTGCAGTCAGTACTCCCTCACAGCTGATGGAGAAGTTGGGTTCTGCGTGGGATAGCCCCAGCCCCAGCGAGCCCCAACGTAACTTTGTTCCAGATATTTTACACGACAACTTCCAGGAGGGTGGACAAGTGGCCTCGGCTTCCCCTGATTTGTGGGTGAATGTCAAAGAGCCTTTTGCCTTCAGAGCAGATGCTGAGAATCCTGATATACTGACTCACTGTGACCATAACAGCGAATCTCAGGCCTCCGGCAGCCCTGATGTATGTCATGATTCTGAAGGAAAGCAAGAGATGGAGACATGTACAGGTGTTTCCCCGGGACCCGAAGTGGAGCCCAGTGAACTTTACCTCCCTGAGCCAAAGATGAATGATGAACCTACTCAGGGACCCAGGAAGGCATCTCTCCCACACAATTCAGAACTCCACTCTGAACACGCGATGCCACTGCCTCCAATCAACAGTCGGATGGATATAAATTGCTCATCTAAGCCTGCCTCCCCCAAAAGTTCCCCAGAACCTTCTGATACGCATGGAGACAACAATACAAGCTTAATGGCATTAGAGGAAGATGCCAACTCGGAGCTGGAGGTGGACAGGGTGATCCCAGGCACTGGAAATGGAGATGCTGACACTCCCATGACTCGTCAGGAGGTCAGTATAGAAGGCAACAGCTCTTGGGTGTCAGAAGACCTTTGTCCTGGCAGTCAGACAGGCACGGGAGCCTTGCTTGACTGTGAGCAACCTTTTGCTTCTGAGAACCCTGTTGTACTGACTGACATCTTGCTAGCCTTAGATACCTGCCTGGATGTAAGCGAAGCTGCCTTTGAGCACAGTTTCAGTGAAGCCTCAGGCCTCAACACTTCCACTGGCACTATAGACGATATGAGTAAATTAACTCTATCAGAAGGCCATCCTGAAACACCAGTTGATGGGGATGCAGGGAAGCAAGATATCTGCTCATCTGAAGCTTCCTGGGGTGATTTCGAATATGATGTCATGGGCCAGAATATTGATGAAGATCTGATGAAAGAGCCTGAACATTTCCGCTATGGGGGTGATCTTCCATTGGAAGATGGAACGCTGAAGCAATCGCTGGCACCATACACACCCCCCTTTGATCTGTCCTACCTCACAGAACCTACTGATGATGCTCAAACAGCCCAGGAAGCTGGGTCTCCAGATGATGCATCTCTGGGGAGTGACGCAGCAGAGATGTTACTTTCTGCTCTTCCTGATCAAAGGGAGGAAAACCACACTGAGACCAACGGCAGGCAACCTAAACACGAGATGCCTGTGTTGCATATCCATGAAGACCCTGAGGCTCTTTCTTCACCTGTAGGAGGAACGGGTTCCAACAGAGAGTCATCACCATCAAACATTGTCTGGGAAATAGAAACAGATAATTCAGATTCACCAGCAGGTGGCGCCATGAGACCACCAAACGGTAAGCAACACGCACCCTGCCCTCCTATGCTCATACACATACACAAACAGATCTCCATCTTCAAGGATTCAGCATTAAATAAATTAGTGCATTTGTTAAAGCATTGCTACCAATGCAAGCAGAGAAAGTAACTGTATGTCCAATCCATTGTCTAACCATTTTCAGCGTATGTAAATGTAAATGACTATATTAACCATCTTCAGTATATGTAAATGTAATAACTATGCTACGAAACTTGCCTATGCTTGAGAAAATTGAACAAGTTCACAAAAAGGAAAATATGTAGCAGCTTGTCTCTTAAGTGGTCGTTTGTGAAGCTCACAGATCACATAGTATGTTAATTAAGCCTGTTCTATCCATATTGCTTTCATATTCTAGGTGTCAGCAAGGAGATAGTAGAGTTAGAAGAGAACGTAATTCCCACAAAAGGGCCCGAGCAGACAAAATTAGAGTCAAATGAAGATAAATGGGCCGAGAAAAGCGAAGACCCCCATGCAGTAGCTGTGGATTACATACTCATAAGCCATGAAAAAGATTCTCCATTGAAACTGGAGGCCTGGGAAGCAAGAGAAAACTTACCCGAATTAGAAAAGCTATCTATAGGTTCTGGAGAAACAGGCACATGCCAGCCTGAGTCTTTAAATGAAGTCAAAGTTGGTTCTGCAGAGAGAACGTCTTCAGACCACAATAAGAGGGCATCTCCTGAAAGCCCTGCACAAGAGCAGAATTGGATGGTCTTGGGCCACAATGAGGTTGCTGATCTATCCCCAGAAACAAGGAACTCCCGGTCTGGGTCTCCTGGCAAAACTATGGAGCAGTTCTTGAGTCTCAGCCCCCAGTCTCAGGATCTGGGAGGAAATAAGCCTCTAGACTCTTTAGCACTAGAGGAAGTCACTGGTTTGAGCAACCAATCAAGGAAGAGCAAGAGAAGAGGTCAAGCTGGTCTAGATGCGGTTCCGACACAGGCTGCCACCCAAGACAATGAATGGGAAATGCTTTCACCACAGCTCTCCCAGAAAAAGAGAATCTTTCCACAGGAAATAGAGGAAGAGACAGAGTTCCTTGAGCCTAGACTCAGAAAGCCAAGACCAAATGGGTAAGCAAAACAGTCGATTTAAATTTTTATGGAAATGATTTTATTTAGAAACCAGAGAAATAGTGAGTGGCTCTGAATCGTGAGGGTGCCAGGCCAGGGAAATAGTGAGTGGTTCTGAATCGTGAGGGTGCCAGGCCAGGGAAATAGTGAGTGGTTCTGAATCGTGAGGGTGCCAGGGTGAGATATCTTTTCTGACATTTGTTATAAGATGAAGCATCAGCAGAAGCAATTGCTAGACAACTGTCAGCAAAAGGATGATGTGCATCCAGTCTGTTCCCACCCTGCTGACGTCAGCACCTCTGTGACTCTGAAACAGGAGAGAGGCACCGGAACAGCTGGTGTCGGCAGCATCTCTGCAGGACCTACTATGTGCAGACAGCTTGCACTCATCAGACCAATGACCTTTACATGCTGGGGACGAGGAGAGAACAATGACTTAGGAGAAGGAACTCGGGGCTCAGGGCATTTCTGTAATTGCCCTAGATTCATTATAAATGAACAGAGGGGATGCTCTGGGCTTCCAAGCTTCCTGAAGCAGAAGCCCCTGCCTTTCTTGCTAGCACACTGGCTTTTGTACAGAAAAACCATTCTGTGGCTTCATATAAACACCTGGCTTTCAGGAGGGACAATCAGGAGACTTCAGAGCAGGCTCAAAAGCAGCATGCAACCCTCCTGCTCTGATTGGCTGGGAGTTGTCAAAAGGAAGTTAAAGCAGTGATGGCAGCCTTGGTTCACCCAGCCTATAGGGTTGGTTGGTTGGTTTGTTTTTCGAGACAGGGTTTCTCTGTAGCTTTGGATCCTGTCCTGGAACTCGTTCTTGAAGACCAAGCTGGCTGCAAACTCACAGAGATCTATCTGCCTGCCTATGCCTCCTGAGTGCTGAGATTAAAGGCATGCGCCACCACCATCTGGCTCAGTGTAGGGCTTTTAAGAAGTTTTTTTCTATGGCCCATTTATGGGAAGCCAAAGAGCAAGCAGCAAAAAACAAAATGTCAGGCTGGAGAGATGGTTCAGTGGGTAAGAGCATCGGCTGCTCTTCCAGAGGACCTGGGTTCAATTTCCAGCACCCACATGACAGCTAACAACTGTCTGTAACTCCAAGATCTGACAGCCTCACACAGACATACATGCAGGCAAAACACCAATGCACATAAAATAAAAAATAAATAAACAATATAAAAAATAAATGTTATGAAAAAGAAGCAGAATGTCACTGCTGCTTTCAAGATTTGGGGTGTGCTGATAATATTTAAGATTTTTCTTTCTTTCATTTGCCCTTAAAAATAGTGAGAAATAAGGTAAGCAGAAGAGACGATAGCTTTTTTGCTTTAAAATATAGTGTTATGTGCACTGTGGCATGTATTTACATGCCCCCCATGAATTAGTTAATGTAGTTAATATGTAACCGGCATGGGGAAGACACCTCCTGCCCCCTGATCAATTTAGGACCGTAAAGAACAATCTATAGCAAAGGCTCTGTGACTCAAGGTATTTGGAACTTGGCCTCACTCGCCCCTGACAGCTTACATATTTAAAGAGTTAAGTTGCGATTCTATAGAAATCAGTGGGCGAGGCAGGATGATTTCAAGCCTTCCTCCTACAGAATTAAATTCGGTGAACTTAATTTGTATGGGACCAAAGTGTGTGTCCAAACAGCTCCCACGCTCACAAATGGCATTTCTTGTTCAAAGTAACAGAGGAAGAAGAGACTGAGAGGAGGATGTTGGAGGTTTTCAGAAAACCGCAAGGAGTTTTAAAATCGAGGCATTTTAGTTGACTTAATCTCTCTTTTTCCTGTCAAGCTGCTTTCTTCTAGAGAGAGCCCAGATGGGTTAATAGACAAGAACAGCTAAAGGACTCTGCACCTTCCCCTCCAGGGCGTGACCCTTTCCACTCAGCTTTTGAAGGGAGGAGACTTCCCTTCCCACCTTTGCTGCCTTTACATGATCTATTCCAATGTATTTGAAATGTCCTCTCTGCTGGTTTTTGAGCACACATAGGTGTCTATGACAGGATAGGAAGAACAGCTTGGTGACTGAGCCCTGTTTCACATGCCTGAGACCCTGGGTTCAATCCCTAATACCACAAAACAGCCCAAGACAAAGCTAAAGGCCTTCGGTCTAGAGGGGAACCTAGGGCGGGAGCCTTTGGAGGGTCAGGTATGGGAGATGAGGCCTCACCCCCAGCTGCCTTCAGAGTTTCTCCCCTGAAATTTAGATCCTGACTTAAGCTTAAGAACTGTTGTTCGAAGTCATGGTCTTAGAGGTGAAGATGCCTGAACTCTAAAGAGTGAGACATAGCAAGTGTGCAAATACTAGTGACCAGCGTTAGTTTGTGTGCACAGGTGCCACTGCATGCATTTGCTGCCCCCTGGCTCCTTGACACTGTGTGCATGGCTTCAGTTTGTGTGCTGTCGAGTTTTATGCCACCTGGGTACAAGCTAGAATCATTTTGTAAGACAGAACCTGAATTGAGAAAATACCCCCACTAGATTGACCTGTGTGCAAGCCCGTGATGGGACCTCCTCCAGCCAATGACCTTTGAGAGACTGGACCAGGTTGAGGCATGACTTTGGGGTACCAAAAGGCCACGGTCTCACCCACTCATCCCTTTCTTCCTGTGCTGCACACCTGAATGTTGGACCCCCATTCCTGTTCTGTGAGTTTTCCCTTATAATAAAGGAAAACCTTAGACTACCCTGTTTGGAACTAATGTGGGATGATTTGTGTCCCCCCCCACCTGACATGTTCTGGCACATTCTGCTTCATCTGGTGCCCAGCATATCAGGACCTCCACCCCAACCCCTGTGGCACTCCCATTTTGCCAGCCCAGGCACGTTTCTCACCTGCCCATCTGCCACATGTTGGAGTGACATCTGTTGGGGTCCAGCCTAGACTCAGTTCGCACATTCCTACAGGGTAGGAGCCTGAGGATTAGAATTAGGAAGCAAAAGGAACAGAGATGTGAGAGAAATAAAAGCATTGGGAGGGAAATTCAATGTGTTTATTTTCCACAAGCTTATATACTTCACTCCAAAAGGGGAGGGGGGGACAACAGACCTCATTAACATGCTATAAGGAATAGACTTGAATTCTCTGACCTTTAGTTGAGGTGGAACGGATTCTCCTCTCTACCCAAAATACTAATTAACCACACTAGGTTAACTAGGTCAGGATATCTTGTTTGTAGCCACACCTGTTGTCAACAACTTTGAAAGAGCAAAATTAAGTTCAAACTCTGTGACCTTTAGTCAAGGTGGAACAGACTCATTGCATTGGTTCTCTTTACTCATGGGTGTCAAAAGTAAGAAGTAAGACTCTTTCTCTTGGTGTTGGATAGGATGGGCACAGAGAGCCTATTTGGTAGTAATAATTAAGCATCCTCTAAATTGTAATTTTCTTCCCTCCTTCCTCTCCCTCACTGGTCCTCTCCCACCCCTATCTTGGATCCCCC
>LOJH01004448.1:21151-36314 GCA_001685095.1 Ellobius talpinus | reverse complement strand
GATCCACCTGCCTCTGCCTCCCGAGTGCTGGGATTAAAGGCGTGTGCCACAACCGCTGGGCTTTACTGGCCCATTTTTAAACCTAATAAATTTTACTCATATACAAAAAATGGGTCACTACTAGAAACTCACTTTATATAAAATTTATGTTCTTAAACTCCCATCACAACTGTTCAGTTTTTTTCTGACACTTGTTATACATGTTATAACACACGGCAATTAAACTGTAGCCTTCCTCTAAAGTTACAGCATATAAATTATAATCACTGATAAGAAACTTCTCTCCCTACTTATAGTGACAGATACTGGGGTTCAATCTGAAGATCAGAAAAGCAAAGCAGCCAACCACTGGAGAGATCTTGCCTCTACCAACACTCAAACAAAGGGATGATCCAGCAATGCTCGCCACCAACCTCAGACTCCACACTCCTGAGCTCCTGTCTCTTCCCCTTAACAAAACTCTCTCAGCTCAGCCCAGCCACATCGCTCCTGTCTCTACCTCCCTAGTCCTGGGATTAAAGTAGTGTGTTCCCAAATTCTGGGATCACCTTTGTGTGAGCTATTTCTCTTTTAGACAGATTCAGTCTTGTGTAGCCAATGGTATGGCCTTGAACTCACAGAGATCCATCCTCTGTCTCCTGAATCCTGGGATTAAAGGCATCTGCCACTACTCCCTGGCCTATATGGCTGCTCTGCTCTCTGATCTTCAGGTAAATTTTATTTATTAAAACACAAATAATATACCACTATAATTTTTTCTTTAATCAGATCAACTTAGATCATAATTAGTAATAAACTCCCACACAGAATTATCTGCTTAATTAATACTATATCTTAAAACATCACATATTTTCTTATATAACATACCATTCTGGCACACTTTGAAAAAACTTCATTGCAGCTCGAGAGTTTTTCAAAGTGAGACTTACAAGAATTTTCTCCAGCACAAGATGAGGAAAATTACTAAAAAAAGAAAGAAAAAGCTTTACTTAAAAGATCATATGCTATTAAAAAAATTCTTTCTCATCCATGTGTTTAAAGCTACAAATTATGACCCCCTAGAACTCAGATCCCAAACTAAAAATGCTTTCATCTGTCCTAAATCTCTTAGTATTTGAAAGATTTATTAAAGAGGTTGGAACAATACTACTATAGTTTCCAGCACTACTAAAAATAAGCTATATATAATTTTAAAAGTAGGATTTTAAAAAATTATTTATTTTAAATTCTTATTTTTCTGTGTATGGGTGTTTTTCCCACATCAATGCCTGTGCATGTGTGCCTGGTGCCCACTAGGCCAGCAGATGGTGTAAGTTTATGGGACTAGAATTACAGACAATCGTGAGCAGGCATGTGAGTGCTAAGAATCATACCCTGGTCCTCTGGAAGAACAACCATGTGCTGTTTAATTGCTTGAGTTATTTTTGGAGCACCCCTTCCCCCAATACTATTTCTGAGATAAAAGATAGTAAACTAAGTTCTACCCTCTGGGGAAAAGGTAAACCAGGGCACATACTAGGGCTTAAGTTCTTCTTTGTTTTTCTTATCACTCAGGTAATGAATTTCACCAGAAAATACCCATTCTGATCTCAGAATAAGGACAAGATAAGGGAATTGCTCAGAAGGTCACAAAGAAAACACCCCAGACCAGGTGTGGTAGCACCTGCCTTTAATTCTAGCACTGAGAAAGCAGAGTAAAGAGAATCCCTACCAGAGGCCAGCTTCTATATACTGAGTTCCAATCCAAACCACCCAGTTACATGGTGAGACCCTGTCTCAAAAAAACAAGGAGCCAAAAAAGAAAAAAAAAAGAACAGGTATAATTTATAAGGGAGAAAGACATTCATTCTGATGTCGTACTATGGAATGGGTGATCATAATAATTTACTGTATATTTTCTAAATAAGTCAAGTCATAGTTTTCAATGTATTCCTAATAAATAAATTACAATTATTTGAAAAGATAGTATGTTTACCCTTATTTAAACATTTTACAATGTATGCAAGTATTAAAATATTAAATGATATACCACAATTATGAATGTTTATAAATATGCTAAATTTTTTAACAAGAATTATGTGTCTATCCTTCATGACCATTTTCCATATCCTACAGTGATGTAATCTTTTATTTTAGAAATGATCAAGCACAAAGATACAGGTAACTTCAGTATTTTAGACATAACTCCAGGAAATTCTGCATTACGATTATAAAATTAAACTATCTGATATTAAATATGTAGAGTGAGCCTTATAAAATTAAACAAGTAGACATGTACAGACAAAACAAAATGAGAATCCAGGAGTATTCCAATAAATTACAATTACCTCTGAAGAATCGGGGGCGGTTCTGTGCTGACTTCTAAATCATCCTCTAACTGGTAAAATAATAGCCATCTCATTATTGACTCCTTTATACAGAAACTTTTATTTACTTCACACATACTTTGCTCTGTTCCCAATTTCATTGCATCCGGAACTACACAGATAGTAAGTGCCATAGTCAAACAGCATACTGAAGGACTATAAAGAAACACAAGACAACTTTTAGAAACAAGCTCTCTGAGGAGCAGAAGCCTTACCTATTTATCCTACTTTCCACCGAGCTTCTCAAGCTCAGAGCAATACAAGGTACATTTTGTTAAAAGGTTACATTTGAGAAAACTCTTGATTTTTTTGTCCAATAAAAATATACAGAACTACAAAAATGTTTATGAATAGTGGATAATTATTAATTATAGGTAAAAGATTTAAACTTTATAATCCTTCAAAGAAAACTGGCCTAAAAAAATAAAAAGGTAGAACACAATGATTCATATCTTTAATCCAGGCAGTTGGGAAGCAGAGGCAAGCAGATGGCAGATATCTCTAAGTCTGAGGCTAGCCAGTTCTAGAAGTGGAGGAAGTCAGGGCCACACAGTAACCCTATCTCCAAAAAAAAAAAACAAAAAAAAAACTAAATTGGCCTAAAAAGCCTCTGTATTATTAAGCATTTGGGTCCAAACAAAAGTACCCAAAACAAAATCTAATATATCTTTTACTGAAGTAACAAACTACAAAGGGAAATACACTGTGTGCATATGTAAAATCAAATATAATGCAACCTACCTTGAAGGTTTACAGGCTGAGCCAGTAAATAACTTCCAGAATTCTCTGTCAAGTTCAATTAAACTACCTTGAATAATGGCCCCAAGTAAACCAAAATTTTCAGTTTGTGTATGTTCAGAAGTTATACCACGAAAGGCAATAGACCAAATTTTAATCCACAGTTTCAATAAATCTGACTTTTGAGAGCTTTCTAAGTTTGATTTCTTGCCTTGACATAAGGCAACTTCCATCAGGCATCGTAACACATATGGTGTGCGTTCTCCACGCCGCTGTTGAGGGAGAAGCTGGTACAGTATTAGTAGTAATGGCGACAGCTCACAGTTTGGTAAACTGGATGGATACTTTGATATTAACTGGGTTGTAATCTGTAGCCTTTGAAAGCAAAAAAAAAAAGAATTAATCTGAAATATTTTTCAATCCCATTAACAACCTAAAGGGAACAAATATACAAATTATATACCCACTGGGCAGTTGTAGCACATGCCTTTAATCCCAGCACTCAGGAGGCAGAGGCAGGCGGATCTCTGTGAGTTAGATGCCAGCCTGGTCTACAAGAGTTAGTTCCAGGACAGGCTCTAAAGCAACACAGAGAAACCCTGTCTCCAAAAAAACAAAGAAGCAAAAAACAAAAAAAATATACCTTTATGTATCCTAACTAAAGTATCATCTTCACTCTTTTCCATAGTGCTTTCAAAATAAAATAACTTGATATTTACTAGGCCCTGCTGCCAATTACGGAAGGAAGAAAAAAAGTACAACTTCTGGTTGTTCCATTGGAACCTCCAGCTCACTCCTGCTTCATCTGAAAGCCCCATTCCTATCTCTCTCTCAGAGAATCTTCAAGAAATGGAAGGCACCAAAAAGCCCAGTTCTGCACTCTTGGCTGCTACAGCAGCTCTTCCCCTGAAATAGTCAGCCCTTCTAAAGTCCAAAGTTCCTGCCTAAAGTAGTCTGTTTTTGACCACACTTGGGCATAAGACCAGCTTGTGGTGGACATGTCATCACTCCTTGCCTACAACCTATATAAGCTCCCTGCTTTAGTTCAGGTAGATATATGACTTTTCCTGCCTCTGTCTTGGGGGGCTGGAGAACTCATCTAGAATTTGCCTTGCTCAAATAAACCTGATCATTTACTTTTTCAGTTTGGTTTGATCCGGTTTACTGTATGCCTGGAGAAACCTATTATCAGAATACAGAAAACATATTACTGGCTAGCTAGATCTTTACATAAAACCTCAAAAAAAAGAAGAGAAAAGAAAAAACCTAAATTTCTGATCTTTAGCCACCAAAATTATTCTGTTAAAAAAAAAACCTAAACATTTCTAAACATTTGTTCTTTGAAACCAATTTATTGTTCAACACAATGTGCTGTCTATTCCCTAGAACAGTGATTCTCAACCTGGGAGTTGAACAACTCTCACAGGGGTCATTTATCAGATATCCTGTATATCAGATATTTACATTATGATTTAGAAGAGTATCACAATTACAGCTTTGAAGCAGTAACTAAAATAATTTTATGGTTGAAGTTACTACAACATGAGGAACTTTATTAAAGGGTCGCAGCATTAGGAAGGTTGAGAACCACTGATCTAGAAAGAGTGTTACTCAAAACCAAGAATCCTGTATTATTCATTGCTGCATGTCTAAAGTATGACACATAAAAGTCATTCAGTAATTCTTGTTTTGTTTGTTTTTGCTTTTCGAGACAGAGTTTGTCTGTGTAGCCCTGGCTGTCCCTGAACTCAGGGAGAGATCTGCCTGTCTCTGCCAAGTGTTGGGATTAAATGTGTGCATCACCATAGCAGAGCTAGTAATTCTTGATTAAATAAATAAAGAATCTAAAGTAGAACTGTCAAGTATATAAATATAAACTTAAGCAGTAACAAAGTCTATATAGTTTTCCTCACAACTCAATTACATCTAAGTATTCCAGCAATGTGGTGAAAACCACACAAAAACAAAACCCTGTAAATTTCTGTGTCTTTAGGCACTCTGCTTAACATTTCTAGAACTGGTCCCTTTCAGCAAAAATGGAACAGGCCTAACTAGATATAGTCTAATGATCCCTATCAGAGCTAATCTGTGATTCTAAAATTGGGCACATTTAAATACGCATGAATGAAAATAAAAAGAGGAAGAAAAAACAAAAACAAACCCTACTATCATGACAAAGATCAAAATTACCCTATGATTCCTGAATGTTCTTTAATTCACTGCTAATCCAACCTACATGAAGGTACTTTGTACTGGGGGGAGGGGGGAGGAGTCTTCTTAATGAGGTTTATAACTCAGTGAACCCCGAGGGCAGAAAGTACAGACTGCCTAGCACACCCAGGCCCCTCTTCCCTGCTATGTCTACACACCTAAGAAGGTAGTCTTCAATAGTGCAGCAGATGAGCCTTCAGTGGTTAGCTCAATATGCTATAGTAATCACACTTTGTTACTATTGTTACTATTAGCTGGTTTGGGAGTAGACAAATGACAGCTCTGGTCAGTGGACACTTTCTGGGAAAAATACAATTAAATGACACTGAATGAGAAAAATAAACATTTTA
Source organism: Ellobius talpinus (assembly GCA_001685095.1). NCBI lineage: Eukaryota > Metazoa > Chordata > Mammalia > Rodentia > Cricetidae > Ellobius > Ellobius talpinus. Next base: position 30,649 of record LOJH01004448.1, on the reverse strand, counting down.
CCAAGGCACAAGATCAAAATCATTTTGTGACTTCTGAAGATGATCTTTTATCACTTCCCAGCCTACTTCTATTTTCCTTTTCTTACAAGGCACACTGTAATCAATGGATTCTCTTTGTGTAGTATAAGACTGAGAAATCTCCACGGATCTGGTATCTGCATTAAAAAGCTGCACAAAAAAAAGAAAAAAACTCACATTTTTATTGCTACAATTTTCTAGTAAAACATTGGGGGAAATCTTTCTCAAATGAAGATACAGGAACTCATAATGGTTAACAAGTTACAGAAATATATAAACATATTAAGAGAAATATTTTGCACAACAATAATGACATTCTTAGCAAATATTTGCATGTAGGTAGTATTATTTCCTGGGGATATTTACAAAAACTGCAAAAAGTGTATTTTCAACAGAATTAAAACTTAAATTTCCAGGCTGGAAAGATGGCTCAGCAGTTAAAAGCACCGACTGCTCTTCCAAAAGACTCAGGTTCAATTCCCAGCACCCACAGGGCAGGTAACAACTGTCTGTAACTTCCAGATATGACACCCTCACACAGACATACATGCAGGCAAAACACCAATGCAAATAAAACAAAAAGAAATTTAAATTTGGCCAGGTGGTGGTGGTGCATGCCTTTAATCCAACACTTGGAAAGCAGAGGCAGGTGGATCTCTGGGAGTTCAAGGCCAGCCTGGTCCATAGAGTGAGTTCCAAGATAGCCAAGGACTATTTCACAGAGAAACCCTGTATGGGGGGGAGGAGGGGGAATTTAAATTAACCATTAACATTTAAGAGAGCAAAACTACCACCAGGTAATCAACCAAATCTGTATGAAGAAAAGTTTTACTTAAGACACACAGTAGGTTATCAACTGATGAATGGTTAAGCAAAATGTACTTACTATATACATATAATTATTGTTCCATTATAAGGAATAAAATACTAATTTATATTGCCCAGTGGGAAATATTACATGATGCAAAGGAAGCCAGGCACAAAAGCCCACATACATATGATTCTATTTTTATAAAATATCCAAAACAGACAAACCATTCACAGATATTAGAAGTAGATTAGTAGCTAAGAGAAACAAATAAACCTAACTGAAAGCTAGGAGGTCTGAAGTTTCTTTTGAGATAACAGAAAGACTCTGGAATTAGATTTTGGTGATAGTTTTAGAACAAACTAAGAATAATTACTATTGTAAATATCAGTGAATTTTATGCTACAAGAATTCTAATTTAACTTTTTAATTAAGGTACATTCACCTTCCCTGTATGATTGTCACCACTAGCTCCAGACATATGTTCAAAAGAGTTATCTTTCAATTATAAGGGTTAATTTCAAATACACATAATTTGAAAATAATTGTTTTATGTATAGAATAATTTTATAGGATTCTTGTGATCATGAAAGGTATAAAAGCACAGCAGAAAGAAAATTAACAGGAAATTTCAAATGTGACAACAGCTACTATACCTGGTGACAGATATCTGCCATCAAATCAATCAAATTTTCCTTTACTGCAATATTACGAGATCCTGAAGAGTATTTCCCTCTACTTCCAATGTGACTTATCTCATTCCCCAGCAGGTCATATAAGTTGCACAAGATACTTTTCCACTTCGCTGATTCATAGGCACCTGTAATTCAGAAACGGGTGTTTATATACAAACCCATCTGCACTGCCAGCTCTCACATCAACATCAAGTCTAGTCCAGTGTCTCTTCAGTACTAATCCCTCTTTGGAAAATAGCTCTGAAAACTCTACTCCCTAAGGGTTCACTTCATAATTAGGTAACTGTGGTTGTTATTAATGTCCTTACATTCTCATCAAAATCTTCCCTTTTTGTATGATGTCCCCTAAGGAAGATAATATGCCCTCTTCCACATGAGTAACAGTTTCTATTTTATGGGGGGGCAGGGAGGGAGTGGGGTTTTGAGACAGGGTTTCTCTGTGTAATAGACCTGGCTGTGCTGGAATTTGCTTTGTAGACCAGGCTGGCCTCAAATTCAGAGATCTGCCTGACTCTGCCTCCGGAGTGGCGGGATTAAAGGGGTGCACCACCACTGCCTAGCTTTCTGTTTAATTTTTATTAGTGTTAACAGAAAACTACTAGCTTCTTCAACCAGTACATATGTGATGCTATCCAGTTATGGTGGTTATCTCACCATTCAAGTCATACTCCAGTTAACTTATGTCTCCTTTAAAATGCTGACCTGGAGTCTGAAAGTCTGGTGAACATAATTCTCATGGAAAAATACAGGGTCATTAATTCTCACAGACAGTATACCATAAAAATAAACTATTGGAGGCTAAAACTATGTGAATTTTTCTGGCAGCCTCATCACCCTGTCAAATTTCCACCATAAACATGCAGTTAACTAACATTTGATACCACTTGTTAACCAACCTGATTTTTATCCTGGTTAGAACAGGGTAAAAGACAAAGAACTGGGAAGTCACATTGTTTCATGGGCTACAGAAATCTAAGAGCTGATACATATGGAATAAAAAGTGGCTACAACGGCTATCTTCCATTCTAGCTATTGTTATTTAATGTGGCAGTCATATTAACAAAATTATCATTATTAGCCATGATGAATTAGTATAAGGCTAGTGTAAGCCCAAAAGCAATTACAGATAGTCACGATGGAGTTCTTTTAAGTCAGCTGTCATTCACTCTAATTCTGAAAGATTGAAGAGCAATACTTGGTTAAAAAAAATAAGGAAAACAATCAGGGAGGACAATTAAACCAATGTTTTACTGTTGCTGTTTTCATTCTCCAGAAAAGGTGTAACTAAAAGCACAAGGTGCAGTCACTGTCCCATTTAACCTTGCATCCCTTTGCAAAGTCTTAAGTACAAAACCTCTTTAGAAACTGAATAATTGGATTGCCTGTTTTCAATTTAGCTTTCTTATTTTCTATTAGAAATAAGAAGCAACATGAAGATAAACAAGTTCCTGCATTTTCTAAACCTCTTTGCTCTACAGCGTGTCACCTCTTAACACTGAAGAGGGATAAATGGCTTTTAGAGAAATAGGCAATGTCTCATACTTGGTTTCATCATACTTTAGTGAACAATAGAGAGGCAAGATATAATTTACTGCCACTAATTCAAATTCAAGAAAATGCATAAAAAAGTCTCAAGACTAATTACACTATTAATCAGAGACACTTCATTCATCTACAGAATATTAATGTCATGCTTAGGCTTAGGCCTCTTACATTTTAATGAAGCGTTTTCAAACCAGAAAAACTTCCCTTTATACCTTTTTCAGGGGCTTTAGCTCCTTGTGGATGATGGATATAAATCTGCAGTTGAATTAGTTCAATAATTACTTCTTTTAAAGAATCATTAAGTCTATGTTGAGTCCAAATATACAGTAAGGTAGGAAGAATTTCATCTCCTACTTCACACACACGTTTCCGGAAGTTGACAGCCAAAGTTTTAAGGAAAATGACAAGGGCTGCTAAGATATGACTAAAGCCAGGAGAGCTCTTTTCTTGTCTGCAACAGAAGACAAAGTGAACTCAGTGTAACAGGCACATTCTAAAGAATAGAATCTAATTTTCAAACAGTATCATTTCTTGGGTTCAAATCTCTTTGGAAAACAAAAAACAAACACAACAGCACTAACCTGTTGTGGGATATTACTTTAACTATGTAAAGGTATGTTGCATTTATTTATGCTGCATTTGTTTAATGAGGTAAAAATGTGGTGCTTTGCCTACCTAAGGCATCTGATTGGTCTACTAAAAAGCTGAACAGCCAATAGCAAGGCAGTAGAGGAATAAACAGGGTAGGCAGGCAGAGAGAATAAGGATCTATTCTTGAAAAAAGAGAACAAGGGAGAAAAAGTCAACCATGCAGCCAGACATGGAAGAAGCAGGAAAAGCAAAACATACAGAATGAAAGAAAGGTAAAAAGCTCTGAGGCAAAATGTGGATGAAGAAAAACAGGTGAAAATAAGTTTTAAGAGCTAGTGGGACAAGCGTTAAGACTGAGCATTCATACATGATATTTTCTGTGTCTTGATTTGGGAGCTGTTTGGCCACCCAAGAAAGCCTGTTACACTAACCGGTAACAAAAACATATTCTTCTCACTTGGGGTCAAGAAAATTGTTGCTAAATCTCTCTGCTACTAAACCATTGTCTTAAAACACACAACTGATTTGTATACCTACCATTCACACGTTTAACATAAACTAGATAATGCCATAGAGATGTGTACCAATGCTTCCAAAATATTTTATTACTTTATTCTCAATATACCATATCTATCCTTAAAATGGAATTACTTAAGTGATATTCAATTTCTCTAAAATAGTTTATTACCTTATTCTCAATATACTACATCTATCCTTAAAATGAAGAGAATTACTTAAGATATTCAACTTTCCTTATTATCATATGAGAAAAGACCCCAAGGCTCACATTTAGTGTTTATTAAGGAAATTTGTATCTGATCCTTGGAGAAACTGCTGGTTCTGCGTGAATGGTTACTTCTAAGACAGTATTTTACACTCTCACCAATGCAGTGAGTTATCTTTTCTCCAAACTGTTAATAGCCTTTCTTGTTTCTATGGAACCACTTTATCTCACCATGGTTTGGCTTTCAGGTCTTGGACAGCTAATGAAGTTAAATGTATTCATTATAAATTCACTGATTGCATAATTATCTTTCTTTTCTCATCTATTTTCTTATGATACAGACCAAGGTGGCTGTAAACTTAAAATCATCCTATGCAGAGTCTCCAAAGAACAGGAATTACAGAAGTACACCCCTACACCTAGCCCTTTGCCTACCTTTTATAAGAGTAATAATAAACCAATTTTATTAATTCTTTGGAGAATTTCATACACTGTGTCTTGATCAAATTCACCCCCATCTTATCTCCTAACGATATGGTTTTGTTACTCGGTTTCCTGACGTTGTCATATAATCTGGCTGTTAAGTCTTTAGTAAGATAAACAGTGTGCAAAAGCCCCTTCCATTTGCAAAGCTATCTCTTCACTCTTCTCAGTATTTCCTTTCTGTTAAAAAGCTGCAGTTTATATGATTTTATGTATCCTTTTTTGCTTTTGTGTTTTTGTAGGGTATCCCAAAAGATCACTGTGTTTATCTTAAGAAATTATTTAGTGTGCACGCACACACACACACACACACACACACACACACACACAAGCATGAAGATCTCTAAAGGAGGATGCTGGGTGTCCCAACTGTTCTCCACATCATTACCTTGAAAGAGGGTCTCTCACTCAACTTGGAGTTTGCCATTTTGGAGCAAGGCTGGTGGTCATCAAGTCCTAATGATTCTGTCTCTGTGCTGAATTTTAAACTTGTCACACTACACTAAGCTGTTTTATGTGGAGGAGGTGGCTTGGTGAATACAAACATTTGGTGTGCCCCTTCTATCAGTATCTTAAAGTGTTTCGTCTGTTTGCTTTCCTCAAGTTTCTAAGTTACAAATAAATCTTTGGTCTATTTTAAGGTTTTAGGTTTGTTTTTGTTTTTCATGTAGGATGTGAAATAGAGGTCAAGCCGCATATAAAAAATGAAATACCACAGATAAACATTTGAATATAATTATATGTTCAAGAAAATAGAAATATCCTGATTTGATCATTACATACTATATATCTATTACCATATTTTATATCACAAATCTGAGCAACTGAAATAACCACTGTTTAAAAGGTAGTATATTTTAGTCACTAAATCTAAAACATGGTCATGGCAAGAGGATCTAACAGTTTGATACAATATGAAAACACAGTGATTAGATTACCTTGCATACTGAACAGCCTTGGAAAAAAAATCTAAAAACTTTGAAGGTAATCCATCAGTCTGTGAACAGCATCCTCCAGTGACAGCATGAATTATTCTAGCCACTAAAACTCTGTTAATCTCTTGTGATGGTCTGAGATACAGCTTGAAGTACACAGAGAACAATTCTAAAAATTGGGGGAGAAAAGTATTAGCTAATTATTTTAAAGTATATTCAACATCACAATTCAACTTAAATATGCCATAATTCTCCATAGCCAAGAGCATTAAAGATTACCTGAATTTAACAAATACTCCATCAATGTTTAAATATTGTATTTAAAATAGGAACATAAGTAACACGGTATGAGGGAATCTGTTTTAACAACTAAACCTCAGATAAGCTACTTAACTTCTCTATGCCCACACTCCTTTATCTAGGTTTAACAAAGTCTTTGACAGAGTTTTGGTGTCTTATCAATGATGTTCCTTAAATATATTACCATTTATGAATGGCCTTGCATTACTCTCACTGTAATTACAATCACTCTGCTTGTAATTAACAAACAGTATAACTGTTTCATGCTTTTTGGCAAAGGATATGAGCTTCTTACTCAAAGAAAAAGAAAAGTTTACTCCTCACAGCAGTAACAGATTAGGTGAGATGAAATAGCAAAAGCCAAAACTGCAACTGCTTCTCATTAAAGCACAGACTTCAAGACACACGTTACTTGGAAATGATTCAAATGATCACAGAATCCATCATGCTCTGCTAGAGGGGATATAAAGGATGGCAAAGACATTTCTAGTCGTTTCAGAAGAGTAGAATCCTGCTTCTTCAAAAGGAGTGATATATATGTATTCAGATGTATGTAATTTCTCCATGAATCCAGTAACAAAAAAATCAAAGTAGATAGTAAAATTACATATGAGAAATACGTTTCTGAAGTTGAAAAAAAACCTCAAATATTATCAAATGTAAATTTCTTGAGACATTATACATGAGTAATCCTGTCACTTGCAAATGGAACTAAATGATATAAACCTTTCAGACCTGCTATTTTTGTTTAGCAGCCTGGACTACAATACAATGCTAAAATGCTGTACAAATGGGCTTGACTCTGGTGAGGCCTCAAGTCAAGTCATCACAATGGTAGGAGAACTTATATGATCGGTGATTTGGAATCAGGGTTTAATATCTTTCTCAAGTGCTAAAACAAGGATATCAGGAATAAAAAACAACCATTACCACATCATTGAACAATTTGGAAATAGAAATTAAAAAATAACACTCTGCATGTCAAGTAAGTCAATGGGTAAGATATTCTAATGCACTTGATTTTCATTACCTGGTCAGTTACCTAATATCTCTGCCTAATCCAATAAATATTTATACACTTTATCCTTTCTGTATCATTTAAAGTGTCCACCATCCACCACATCCCTTTGAACTCAGAACACTTGATTTCCTTTTTTTTTTGATTTTTTTGGATTTTTTGCTGAGACAGGGTTTCTCTGTTTAACAGCCCTAGCTGTCCTGAAATCCACACTGTAGACCAGGCTGGCCTTCCCACGTGGTGATATTAAAGGCGTGCACCACCACCACCCAGGCAGAACTCTAGCTTTCAACTTCTGTAACATCTCTTCCTCTTTTGGTTTTCTCCTTTCTCCATTATTTATGGTCCAGTTGAGGTGTCACTGTTGTGTGTACACATTGCATGTGCACGTGTGTGTATTGAAACAAATGGCATGGTAATTTTTAGTTGACTGGACTTTATTCAATCATCGGATTGCTGGAAAGTTAAAAACAGAGCAGTAATCTTTGAAATCTGCAATTCCAGTTCTAGTAGTAAGCACCTACTATAAACTATTCATGACTTCATAATTTTAAAAGTACATTATAAATAAAAATTGAGACCTGAACATGGTAGTGCATACCTATAATCCTAGCTCTTGAGAGACCAAGGCAGCAGGATTGCAAGTTAAAGGCCAGAACAGGATATGTAGCAAGATGTTATCTTGAAGAAGCAAAGAATTAAGGAACTGATACTGTAATGATATAATTTCATCAATGTAATGTTAAACCGTGAGTCATTTGTAGGATGTATACTGCTTTTACTATTAAAATTTCATCTTATAAGAAAAAATAATCACAGCCTTCAAAACATACCTAGCCACTGTTGCTGAGATATTTCACACCAGTATTTTCTCACAGAAAGAATGTCTTTGAGTAGTATGTTGCTACAATCAGATCCATAAGTTACTCCATTAGATGAATCTTTCACTGTATCCATGACGTAATTCAAGAGGTCTTGACATTTTAGCCTGGGTGCTCCTATTTAAAAATAAAATGAAAAGGTAAAAACATATAGATATTAAAAATAAAAAATCCTTGGAATGCCAACTTTTTAAAATGATTCCATTCATGAAATTGCTCTCAATTCACTTTCTCCTATAACAGGGATTAGTAAATTCTAGTCCCTGAGTAAAATTCAACTGGTTGGCTATTTTGTCAAAAAAAATTTACTGGAACACAAACATATTCATGCATTTACTACTATAAATGACAAGAAATAAGTACCTGTAACAGATATATGACCCAGAAAGTTAAAAAAAATTTTTCTATATGGCCCCACTGTTAAGTTTGACAATTCATAAAGATACAGTAAAAATGAAGATTAATTCTTATACTTAACAATTCACAATTCCTGGCAGTAGACTTAAAAGGATTCTAAGTATATGAGCATATTTATGAATAAATTTATTAAGATAATCTTGGATTATTCTACCTAGAAATATCCTATTTACTCTGAAAATCACTATGATTTCCATGGAATCTAACAGCATATAAGTGACACACACATAGAAAAGGCTGAAATCTTAGCAATACGTTTTAGATTCTGAAAATTCAGTGCTAATAAGACAAATATTCTTTTAAAACTGGCACTTACAGCAGACACTTTTTCTAAAATTTTATTATTTGTATTTGTACGGATGTTTTGCCTGCATGTATGTGTGTATGCACCAAATGCGTGGAGTGCCAGAGGCTAGAAGATGACATAAGATGACACCAGATCCCCTAGAATTGGAGCTATAGGTGGTTGGGAGCTCCCATGTGGGTGCTGGGGATTGAATCCAAGTCTTCTGGAAAAGTAGCCAATGCTCTTAACCAGAATCATCTCTCCCACATCTAGATGTATAATCTCAAGGGTCACAAAATTACATTTAAAAACAATTTGAACAAGACACAGTATTATACACCAATAATCTCAGTAGCCCCAGGTAAAGGCAAGATTAGGAAGGTCAAGGTGTCATTCTTGACTATACAGTAAGTTTAAGAACACTCTCTCCAACATAAGCTGTCATCACTGTTTTTGATCTTAGCCATTCTGACAGATGTAAGTTGGTATCTCAGTTATTTTAATTTGCATTTCCCTGATGACTAAGGATGCTGAACAATTCTTTAAGTGTATTTCAGCCATTTGAGATTTTTTTTCTGTTGGGAATTCTCTGCTTAGATCTGTACTCCATTTTTTAACTGGATTATTTGGTATTTAGATGACCCAGCTAAGACTCCCAGCAATAGTGGAGAGGATGCCTGAACATCATGGCCATCTACTGTAATCAGACTAGTAACTTCCCTAATTGTCATCAGAGAGCCTTTATCCAGTAACTGATGGAAGCAGACGCAGAGATCCACAGCCAAGCACTGGGCCAA
>LOJH01004448.1:9895-20811 GCA_001685095.1 Ellobius talpinus | reverse complement strand
TGCATGGGACCAACCTAGGCCCTCTGCATGTGTGTGACAGTTATGTAGCTTGATTTGTTTGTTCATAAGGCTCCCAGCAGTGAGTGAGAACCTGTCCCTGGCGCTTAGCTGGCTTTTGGGAACCTGTTCCCCGTGCTGGATTAGCTCACAGCCTTGATGCAGGGGGAGAAACTTGGCCTACCTCAACTTGATGTGCCAAGCTTTGTTCAAGCCCATTGGAGGCCCCGCCCCTTTCTGAATGGAGGAGGAGTAGATAGAAGGGGATAAATGAGAGTTGTGGAGGGAACAGGAAAGGAGGAGGGAGGGGAAACTGGTTGGTATGTAAAATAAATAAAAACAATGTTAATTAAAAAAATTATAAGAACACCCTGAGCCACATGGAGACCCTGTTTTTTTGTTTGTCTGTTTTGTTTTGTTTCGGAGCAGGGTTTCTCTGTAGCTTGGAGCCTGTTCTGGAACTAGCTCTTGTAGACCAGGCTGGCCTCGAACTCAGAGATCTGCCTGCTTCTGTTTCCTGAGTGCTGGGATTAAAGGCATGCACCACCACCACCTAACAAGACCCTGTCTTAAAAACAAGAGTAAAAAATTTAAGTCAGGTATGGTGGTGCATGTCTGTAACTCATGAGCATAGGAGTCTGAAGACAACTTGAGAGAGTCAGTTCTCTCCTCCACCTTCCTAGGGACTGAACTCAGGTTGTCAGGCCTGGCAGCAGGTACCTTTTACTTGCTGAGGCATCACGCTACACCATGGATTTGCCTCATTTTTAGCCTACAGCTGCTATTACAAATCCACATCCTTATTTGCAAAGTGTACAAAGTCTGAGATCTCTCAACAAATGATATTTGTTCTAGTTTTCAGTGCTATGTAAAACCCATTTCTTTGCAAAAGCTTATGATGGTCCTGCATTTCTGCTTCAAAAATGTCATTCTTGAGGCCAGTAAGTCGGTTCCTCTGGTGAGGTGCTTACTGCCAGGCCTGAAGATCTGAGTCCAATCCCCAGGACAATATGGTATAAGGAGAGCACCAACACCTACAAGTTGTCCTCTGACATCCATGAACACATCATGGCAAATGCACATACATGTATACAAAATAAAGAAAATGTAGTGAAGTTTTTAAAAATCAATCCTTCAGAATATCAACTGTAGGGACTAGAGATGCTGCTCAGCGATGGGGAGCTGATCTAGCACACACAGGGCCTCAGGCTTAGCACCCAGTACCATATATGCATCTACACACACACACACAAACACACACACAAAACTATACATAAGTTCAAGATGAAAGATACGAGGTTTATCAGTGACATACACACAAAAAAAGGACTTGACTTTTGTTCTTTTCTTTAAATGACAGCACAATATACAACTGTATTTTGACTACAAGAATGCTAGCATTATCTCAGAATGAGTAAATGCTGGAGTGATTGCTTAGTAAACTGCTTGATTACAAGCATAGAGACCTATGTTTCATTTCCTAGACCACACATCAAAAAGCTGGGCCTGGTGGCATGACTTGTAATCTTTGCATGAGGAAGACAGACAGGAAGATCCCTGCAGCTTGTTGGTTAGCAAGCCTAGCCTATTTGGCAACCTCAGGGCCAACAAGAAACTCTGTAAAAAAACAAAGGCGGATGGCACCAAAGGAATGACAGCTGAAGTTGTCCTCAGAACACTTGGGTGCACCCATCACTTATAGGTATGAGCACAAACACACACAAATACATAAATGCGTCATGGGGGCACATATCTGCAATCACAGCACAAGGAAGATTTGAGGCAGCAGAATCACAAATCTAAGCTAAAGTGAAAGACCTTGTTTCACAAAGCAAACTTGAAACAAATATGCTGTAGACTATGTCAGATTATACTACAAAGTCGGGTTCCACCTTTTTTGAGAGAAATAACAAACTGAAGAATATTAAAGAGAGTAAAATAAAAACTAGTCCACATGAGCTAGAAGAATTCGGTATATTTACCATAGAAAAAAAGAACATGGGAATTCTATGACTATTTTCAAATATATCAAGAGTTATCATTTGAAATAATTACTAGGCTTTCTGTATATCACTTAAGAATTTGCAGGGGTTAGAGTGATAGCTCAGTGGAGAACATCTAATGTTCTTGCAGAGGACTTAGATTTGGTTCCCAGCATGCACGTGGTAGTTTATAACCATCCAGAACTCCAGTTCCAGAAGATTCTTCTATCTACAAGTACTAGGAACATATCATATGGTACATTTACACATATGCAGACAAAATACCCATATACATAAATAGATAAGTCTGAGAAATTAAGGTAGAAGCAGTAATACAGATTTTTAAAAAAATCCTTTTAAAAAATTTTATTATTTTTATATTTTATTTTTCATTATTTACTTTGTGTATGTGCACATGGCTCACACATGTACTAAAACACCCCCGTCATGTACATGTGTGGTGGTCAGAGGACAGCTTGGTTGTGGGACTCACACTGAGGTGCCCAGCCATCTCACTACAGTACCAGGCTCTTATACCTTTGAAACTGCTCAGCTTCAAAACGCTTAATGAATCTTTAAGACAACACTTCTGCTGACATCTAAAGACAGAGGGGAATTAAAGAAATAATTTTGATCTTTCCATTTTGGATATTAAAGATTTTATGTTAAATTCCCCCAAATTTTGGTACAACAGTACTAAGAGTCAGTATGTGCTAGGGATTTCAGTCAGTACTTAATTTTTATGCTATTGTATTAAGATCAGATGTATGCTATGTTAACTCCTGAGGCATCTGTGTGTAATACATAATGTTGCTTACTCTTATTTGCACATTTGATGAAGTATCTGACTAAACTGCTGATCTCTTGCATCTTTTTCTGTCTTGAGGTCTGTGTGGAGGCTGACACATTTGATTTTGCTGTTCTCAGACATTCTGTTTCTTTTTTAATATAATTCTGCAGGAACCTGGAAGAAAAAAATGCATATTCTTATTAACGCTTATAATTTTATCATTCAAAAGGCTCCTGTATGCCTTCCCCAAAAACATCATTTAAACCACAGTGTTGTACCAGTTACATGAAACTATCTTTTCCAAGGTCTAACAAAATCAATATAAAGCCTGGCTTGCAAAGCTTTTAAGCCTGTAAGCTGCACAGTTTTCCGTCACCTCACCTGCTTGCTCAGAATGCTACTGAGGACTTCAACTCTCCTTACATTATAAGCAGCTAGTAATATTTCTGGTCTTTAAATGAAGACTGGCTAGAAGATATTGAAAGCTGGCCAAGATTATTAGGTACAAATATGGCCTATCTAATCAACATATAAAAACAAATAACTATATTTATAATGTTGCAAATAAATTAAATGCTCAACAAGAAAGCATTCATTTTTCCATATCATATGCATTTAGAATTGAAACAGTTTAGTATCAATCAAGAGATAAGAAATTTATCAACTGGGAGCACTCTGGAGGCAGAGGCAGGTAGATCTTTGGGTTTGAGGTCAGCCTGGTCTACAGAGCAAGTTCTAGGATAACCAAGGCTACACAGAGAAACCCTGTCCCAAAAAACAAAAATATAAATAAATAAATCTGTTGGAAGTATTCTAAGACAATATATAATATTGTATAAAGAAATGTGAACACCTTTCTTTACTGCAATTATTTATTTAATTTGTAATGAACTGAACTCATTATCTTCCTCTACCAACTTCCCAAGAGCCAAGATTACAGGTATTATACCACCATAACAGCTTCAGATATATTTTTAATATTCTACATAAATTTAAAACACATTTGGGGGGCTGCAGAGATGGCTCAGCGGTTAAGAGTGCTTACTGTTCTTCCAAAGGACTAGAATTCAGTTCCCAGCACCCATGCCAAACAGATTACAACCTACTTCAACTCCAGCTCAAGGGTATCCAATGTCCACTTTTGACTCCTAGGAACCTTCATATACTTGACAAAGACACACGTGCACGTGTGCACGCATACACACATACAGAAAAATATTTTCAATTTTTTTAAAAAACTTTCCCCCCAAAAGTCTCACAATATCTGTTTCTAGTTATAAATAAATTTGTGGTTGAAAATAAAGTTTTAGGGATGGAGAGATGGCTCAGTGGTTAAGAGTACTAGCTCTTCCAGAGATCCTGAATTCAAGTCCCAGCAACCACATGGTGGCTCACAACCGTCTATAATGGGATCTGATACCTTCTTCTGGCATGCAGGCATACATGCAGACAGAGCACCAGTACATAAAAACAAATAAATATTTGTTATTATTATAAATAAATATAAATAAGGAAAAAAATGAAGTTTCAATGTAAAAATGTATAAACTATGCCACAAACAAGTATTTTTAAACTCTGCTAATCTGAAAGTATTCCAATATTTACTTTATTTGCTTTAGTATAATTTAACACATGCCAGATACTTACAATCAGCAACAATCAAAATGATAAACAAATATTATAACTTACTTTTCTGTTTTCTTTCTGGTTTTTTTTTTTTGAGACAGGGTCTCTCTGTATAGTCCTGGCTGTCCTAGAACTCATTCTGTAGACCAGTCTGGCCTCAAACTCAGAGATATGCCTGCCTCTGCCTCCAGAGTGCTGGGACTAAAGGCAGGCGTGTACCACTACTGCCCAGTTATTACTACTTATAAATCTAATTTGGAACAAATCCGTATAAACTAGTCAAAGTGAACAGAATTCTTAATCAGTTGTTTGTTTTCTTTGAGACAGGGTCTTGCTATGCAGACCAGATAAGACTGGAACTCATGCACCTCTTTCCTCAAAAATACAGTATTACAGAAATTCCATGATGGCCAGCCTCTTCCTTGATCTTAAATGACATACATCTAAAGTATTTTGTTGAAAAAAATGACTTAAAACTTTCAATATTCTGTATGAGTTTTTAAAATTATCTTAGATAATTAAGTGTCAACTTCCTATATAACACACAATGAAGAAAATCAAACAATATAAGGGATCACAAAACAGAAAAAGAAAGTCAAACGAAATCATAAAGAGGATACCTGAAAACAGCATCCCAATTTAAATATTTTTGTTGTTTGGAATCTGAATGCTTATCTAAATTTTGAACTGTTTCAGGATCCTGAATCAGACGCTTAAATTTCTCCACTTCTTTCTGAAAATTAAAAAAAGAATAATAATTACATGTTACCTATCAAACATTTAAGAAAAACAATTTCAAATTATTTATTACCCTTCGTTCTGTAGCTCTATCATGTTCTAATTGTCGGCAGCAAATAAGCAGATCGTTAAGTACTAGACTCATGGTTTAAGATTTCAGACCATACATCCTCACCTGTAAATAAAAATAAATATATGCAATTAATTTCATTTATTTTGGCTTATTTGGTGCTGAGAACAGGCTATACTATAAATCTGCAATTATATTACACTACAGTACCTCTATACATTTAAACCTAACTGTACATCCAGAGGCAGACTATGATCAAAGCTGCAATAATTTTTCGTAACATTTCTACAGGACATTTTCTTAGCATATATTAATATTATGCTCTTCTCAAATGTGTGCTTTGCATAGCAGAATAAAGTATATTTTGAAGAAAATGAAACAGTTCAGTATTATCTCTATAAAGAGAAGACATTTATTGATTAGTGCAAACAATATTTGTTTCACATATACAGTGTTTATTAGGCATATGTATGCGACAGCAAGAAAATGAATGAACAACACTGACACAAAGCCTGCCCTCTGGGAGACATCTGGGAAAAATGATGACAACAAAAATATTAAT
Source organism: Ellobius talpinus (assembly GCA_001685095.1). Classification (NCBI taxonomy): domain Eukaryota; kingdom Metazoa; phylum Chordata; class Mammalia; order Rodentia; family Cricetidae; genus Ellobius; species Ellobius talpinus. Next base: position 15,046 of record LOJH01004448.1, on the reverse strand, counting down.
GCATAGCTCCAAATTGTAACATATGCCTCAAAGGAAGCAAAAATACAAGAGAAAACAACAGAATGAACAGAGTGTGATATGCATGTAACACCACCAGTGAGGAGGCAGAGGCAAGAAGATCAGTTTAAGGTCACCCTCAGTGTGAGTGCAATACCAGATTCCACTATAAAAGCTCATGTTACAAAAAAAATTAGAACAGTTTATATTTTAGATAAATCGATAGGAACAGGTATCAAAGGAGGTTTAATAATGTCAAGATCTGAACTGGTGCCAATTACAAGAACTAAAGAGTGAACATTCTAGGGAAGGAAACTGGAGAAGCCAAAAGCCCTAAAATGAAAAAAAGAGTACATGTGAAAGGAACTGAAAGATGCCAGATTGTGCTAGCTTCAGAACTAAAGCTAGTCAAGGAGATAAGAGAGCAATAAAGTAAACAAACTCTATTTACTAAAACAGATAACATAGTCTCAACTCCCAATAGTCAACTGAAAAAGCCGCCTAAACAAAAGCCCTGGAACTGACAAATTCACTCTTGCTTTCAATCCAGTGGATGTAGTCACAAATTTGACAGTGACAATTACATGTCATATTCCCTCTGGCATGCTGTTCTCGGCTACTGCAAAGAGTACAGGGCTCAGCCAAGTATGGCAGCACACCTCGAAATTCCCAGGCCTGGAGGAGGAGAGGCAGCAAGACTGTGAGTTCACAGCTAGCATGGGCTGCAAGAGACTGGGCTCTATGGTTTGTACTGTGCGCTGCAAGTCCACTTAGTTAACAGGTATCCAACCTGGAGCATGCTGGTTAACCTCTCAAACCTGCTTTCTCCATGCTACCATGCTAAACGAGAAAATGATGCCAGTATGAGAGAGAGAGAGAGAGAGGGAGGGAGGGAGGGAGAGAGCGAGCGCGCTCAAATGTTCAGTGTAGCGGCCATCCTATTACCGTTTTCCCTCAGGATAGTTTCATAAGTCTATTTGGATGGTTCTCTTTCTCTCTTTATTTCCTCCTCTTTTTGCTCTTATCCCTCCCTGTGGCTTCAATACGCTGAAAACCTGCAAAATCTGCAACACTCAGTAACAGAGCTCGCTCTGGACCTTCAGAAGCCTTCTACGCTCTATGCGTTTCCTCCTGTCTGAAAGCTCCGCTACCATCAATTTACATCCGGCGAAGTCCAGCAGCAAATCAGGCTTAATTTCCACAGCCAGTCCCTCCTCGGCTAACGCGGCGCTCTTCTCTCACATCTCTCACGTTATCGCCTTGAGAGGTAGCTGGCTAATTATCCGTGCCAGGTGGCGGGGACGGAGGGGCCCAGCGGTTAACTCTTTGGGGCTGCCATGCACCTTCCCACAGAAGACAGCACAGGTCACACAGCTGACAATAAAAACTGAACTCAGACTGATTCCCGAGTCCACACTCTGAACCACAAACCTATATTTTTTACGAACCTGTAGCTTAAATGCAATTATCATAACCCTTACGGCGACAGACGGGGAGAGGGGACACGCAGAAGGGAAGGTTCAGGCTCACTCCAAGCGGGGTGCGCAGCCAGGGGGAGCAGACCACAGACGGCCGGGAAAGATGAGGTGAGAGGCGTCCAGGGCCATTCCGGAGCCGAGGAAAGATGGGGGTCTGAGGAGACTTTTCCCGCACGGAAGCCCCGGCGTTCGCTCCGCGCTCCTACCGTTGCATTTTGTCTCCCAGTGCAAACCGAGGTCGCTTCGCCTTTTCCCGCGGCCACGGGCCCTGCAGCTGCTTCTCCAAACACGCTTGCGCGCTTCCGGTTCAAATGCAGCAAGTTCGTGCAGCGTGGGTCCCCAAAGGAGTCTGGGGCGCGGCACGGTATGCGCGTGCGCACAGCGATCACGCCCTCTCCGACTCAAAACATTCGTCCCCCTCAAAACATTCACCCGGTCTGAGGAAAGGCGCCTGCGCGCGGCGCACCAATGACGAACGACCTCGGGCCGGGAACTCCGCCCAGGGGCGGACACTCCCACACCCGGCCACCGGGTCCTCTCTAGCCCCGCCCCTCCGCGGACGGAAATGACGACAATTCGGCGGAGCACGGAGGCGGGTTTCATTTCGGCGCCTTTCTGTCTCCCGCGGAAGTGATTGGTTGGTGTGTCACGAAAGAGGCGGGACGAATTGCCGCGGGTTCAGTGCCGCCACTGGAACCGGGAGATGCGGCGGCGCCGGGGCTGTCGCCGTGTTTGCTCTGAGTTGACTCTCGCCCCGTCAGGCGGTTCCCTGTGCATCGCGGATCATGCTGTTACCCTCGGATGTAGCCAGGCTGGTGTTGGGTAAGTGCCGGTCCCGGAGGGCGGGTGATCGGACCGGGGTGGAGAGGACGGAAAGACCGGAGGCGGGAGGGACAGTTGCTTGGGGTGGGGAAGCTTTGGGGGGTCACCCCCTCGGGTCCAAGTGCAGCCCGGCGGAGGTGCTCGGTCCCTCGGAAACCCGGGGTGCGTGGATGCCCCTCCTCGAGCTGCGCGGCGAGGGGGCAGCCGGAGAGAAAAGCTCGGCGTGGAACACCTGGGGCCTGGATTCCGAGGCAGAGCCAGGCCCGCTGGGACCCCTGGAAAAGTGTCGCCTACGTGATGGACGGGGCTGCCTGGCCCTCACCCTTTCCCCTTGTCACAGCTGGGGCCGAAAAAGGAAAAGGGAAGAAACAAAAAAAGCGCTTCCCCGGCCGCCCAGCTTTGTGGAAAGACTTTCCCAACGCCCTTACCCAGAACCCGACGTTAGCTCTAGGAATTCGGGACACAAGCTCTCCCTTACCGTAGAGGCTTGAAATGCCAGTTGCATATTTTAGAACGGCCGTTTTTCATGTTCTTGAGCAAATATTTCGGGGGGTCGGACGACTGCCTTCTGGTTGCACACGTTCTCTAGCCCTAGTTTTTCCTCCATTTTTGAAAAAGGCTCGTTCGTATACACCACTGGGCGCTCGGGGTAGATTGTCTATGTGAAAGACAGTTTTCGTTGTTTGCCCTCTGAAAGAATAAAAGGAATTGTACTGCTGGGAACAAGTGCCTCTTTGGCTCAAAACTGGGCAGTGACTTTTTGAAACATCATTTGCGACATCTCTAGAAGAAATTGGTACAAGTTTGGTAAATCCTTCCCTAGTTTTCACAACCGTTACTAACATTTGCATTGGCCTAGTCCTGTTCAAAAAATAAAACAAAATAAAAATTGCCTGGGGTTCTTGATAAGCACGTTTAGCAGGAAATATTAAGTGACTTTAAATGGTTCCACTGCCCATTTTTGGAGAACCTTAAACACTAAAAGTTAACGTTCTGGATGTTCATTTTTTCCCTACGTCATCAGAATTGAGTAGTTAGATTTATACGTGTAACTTTTAAAGTTAGCTATCTTGTAATTTTTAAATTTATTAGGGATATATGAAAAGTATGTATTAATATATCCTTTTTACCCCCTCTGTTTATTGTTTGGGTAAGAATTGTTGTGCCTTTTAGAAGTCTGGCGATCCAAATAAAATTCATGATCATAGTCTTAAAAAAGATTTTTCACCCTTCCCATCATGGTGGCCAATGCCTTTAATCCCAACACTTGGAAGGCAGAGGTAGGCAGATCTTAGTGAATTTGAGTTCCAGGAGAGTGAGGAGCTTCACAGAGAAACCCTGTCTCAAAAAAAAAAGTTACTCGAGTTTTGCGATATAAACATTGTGAAGTGGATAATTATTTGTAGTGGTTTTCCTGTGTTCCTGTTTTATGAGCTGTTTAGCAGCAATCCTGATTTCTCTCCACTAGATACCCTTTAGGGCCTCCTTCCCCAATCATCCCCAGCTGTAAGGAGGAAATGCCTCTGCATACTGTCAGTGTATCCCCAGGAGAAAGTCCTGCCTGTTAAGAAAACCTTAAGGAAATGACAGGATTTTTCTAATTGGAGTAATTGTGCTTCTGCACCCCCCAACAAGCTAGTTAGGGACTATTTTTCTCTTGGTGGCTAGAAACTCTAGTCTTGGCTTTTCAACCTTAAAACCGTCTTCATTATTCAGATTTTCTTTTCAGTGTCATCAATTCCAGGGTACCTTCCTTCCCTTCTGTTTTGAAATCGTGATTTCTTTCTATATACTCCACTTGAAATGCATGTTTACTCCTGTTTCAAGTCTTCCGGAAGCATTCAGGTCCTACCACATGTTCTAAGAACGAGACACTCTTGGTATACAAAACATCTTCCCACTACTCTCAGTTCTGTGATTTAGTTATCTTTTACATATGTAAACTTTTATCAACGGTTTACTGCTTGATTGTGATTCTTCTGTTGTGCCCCCTTACCATCTTTAGCTCCTCTCTTTTGGTCCCTTGTGGTTTTTTATCGTCGTCGTTGTTGTTTTTTGACATGTTCCAAATGCTGCCAGTTTCTGGGCATAAGGGAAAAGGTAATTTTTCTTCTAAGGGAAGAAAAATTCACTCCTCTGTTTTTTAACCCTTTAACACCAACACATTTTTTTCTGAACCCCATCTCACATTTTCCTATGCCCTTTGTCACTTACAAGATAGATTACCTTGTAAAATCACTTGTTGCTTAGTTGCTTTACTAATTCATTTTCCTCTAATTCTTCAGTTTACAATACTTATCTCCCTGCTCTCTGCTTAACCATAGCCTGCTATTTATTGCCTTCATGGAAATTTTCAAAATACTGTAGAGGCCAAGATACTTGAAACTGTCGCTTACTGCCTCTAGCTCATCAGTTTGGCTTTTACTAATATGCCATAGGAAGTGCTCTGTGGAGCTGATTCTACTTGTCTTTAAACCCAGTCCCATCTTCTCAATATTGTCGCTAGAAAAAAACTTGCTTCAAATGTTATATATTCCTCTTTTCCTTTTTCCTAATACACTTGTATAAAGGTTCAAGTCAAATGTAATGTCAGAAAGTTCTTTCAATAGCTTTAGTTAGTAATTTCTCCAGTGTACTATTAAAGTAGATGTGTTGGTAGATGACGGTGTTTTTGGTAAGGAACACATAACAAAATTGGTCATTCTAGTAATTTATAAGCTTATAGTATTAGTTACATGGCTTTGTTCTGTAACCATCCCTACCATCCACCTCTAAAATTTTACTTCCTCAATTGAAACTTTCTCAGTAGTCTTTATCTTAGATTCACGGGTTCTTAGGAACCAAAATGATGGGG
>LOJH01004447.1:26148-36314 GCA_001685095.1 Ellobius talpinus | reverse complement strand
TTCTTTGGGGCTTGCTGGATGTGGGGTATCGGGCAGGACAGAAACCCCCAACAAACAGGCCCCGTTCATTGTTACACAGACACAGTCTCATTCTGAGATTGATGGAGGCAGGATTGCCATTTCAGACTGAGATAGAGGTAAGAGCCAGTAGCTGGTTGTTTTGCTTTTCTGGCCTATAGGTTGATCTCCAATTTCTGTCTCTGGGTTTTTATTAATTGTGCTACAGTATTCACTTCTTTTGTATTTTATCTGTGATTGTATGTATGCTGTTGTATGCATGAATGGTATGTACACATGTGTACATGTGCATGTAGAGACCTCAGGTCACTGTTGAATGGCTTTTCTCCATTGCTCTTCCACTAAAGACTGGCTGGCCAGCAAGCCTCAGGGAGGCAATGGTTTGCAATGCCTACCCCTAAGGCAGGGTTACAAGCACATACTGCCTGCCCAGCTTTTTACACAACTCCTGAAAATCCAAACTCTGATCCTGGCACTTACACAGCAGATACTGAACTGACTTCCCAGCCCCATTTCTAATATTATAAGACACTGCAAACTTATTTACCCTTCATGCTGATGCCAGTACAACAGCCCTCCTCTAGAATGTGTTCCCACTCATCCCTAATATCCACCTCACTCATCTACCCCAGTCATGCATCACCAGTCCCAGGTTACCACAAGGGAGAGAGTGGAAAACAATTGAAATACATTGTCTCCCGGTTCTGGGGATGTCAGCTGGTCCTGGTCCCTGGCAACTGCAGGAAAAAAAATCCCTTCACTTCTTCCTAGCTTCTACCAACCAACCTTGGTCCCTAATCTTGAGGTTAAATCATTTGCGTTTTCTTATCTCCATATGACCCTCACCTCATCTGTATCACTGAGTGTTCTCTTCTTTTTTAAAAAAAAATTTAAAATTTTGTTTTTATGTGTATGGTTATTTTTGCCTGTGAACAGTATCTACAGAGGCCCAAAGGAGGACACCAGATGTTTTGGGACTAGAGTTACAGATGGCTGTGAGCCACCATGTGGGTGCTGGGAATTGACCTTGAGTCCTCTGGAAGGACAGACAAGGCTCTTACCTACCAAGTCATCTATCTAGCTCCCCTTCTCTTCTGATAAAGACATCAGTCATATGGGCTTGAGGACCCGTCCTAATTCAACATGAGTACATCTTAATTTAAGTAATTATACCTTCAAAGATCCTATTTCTAAATAAGGTTCAGTTACAGTTACTAGGAATTAAGGTAAGACTTTAATGTTGATGCTCGGCCTGTCACAGGACTCACCTCCAAGGCTGATGAAGTAAGTTCCATACCCAGAAGGTGGAAGGACATAACTGACTCCTCAAGGTGTTCTCTGACCACCACAAGGTGCACGCTCCCACAAGGCACACACATATACATACACCCACGTACATGCACACACATAAACACACATATACATATACATACATACACATACACACACATACATACACACACATATACACACACATAAACACACACATGCACACACATAAACACACAGACACACAGACACATAAACACACCATACACATATACACACACATACACATGCACACATAAACACAAACATACATATATACACGTACATACACATATACACACATACACATATGCACACACATATATACACACATAAACACACAAACACACATTTACACACACATATACATACAAACATACATGCACACATATATACACAACTATACACATGCACACACATACACACGCATAAATACATATACACACAAACACACATACATTTAATAAAATGTAAAGACGTGCAATCTTTCAATAGAACAGTATTCTGCCTACCACTTCCCCACCCTCCCACAATCACTGCTCTGTGTGCTCTTTAAGAACTGCATTTCAGCCAGGCATGGTGGAGCAAGCCTTTAATCACTAGGGAGGCAGAGGCAGGGGGATCTCTGTGAGTTCCAGGACAGGCAGAACTGTTATACAGAGAAATCCTGCCCCAAACTGCATCTTCTCTCCACAAATGTTTTATGTCTTTTATGAACCATGCTCTACTTTGAGCAAGAAAGAAAAATCACACTCAGGATTCCTGCTCTCTGTGGATTATTTACTTTGCATAAAGACCCACAATAAAATGTAGCCATTCAGGGTTGAAGCCAACTGCCAGTCACATATAGGAATGCAAACACACTAATATTTATGTGCATATATATCACTGTCTAAGATATTTTATGAATGAGTATTGACACAAAGAGTAAAACACAGGATAAATCATTCTGTTTCATCTAGCTAATGCTTCTTGGCATATCTATCAGAACCTAAAAATTTGGTCTCTCTCTTGCAAAAGTTTATTCTATTTTATATAATAAACTTACATTTTACTCTAAATTGTCCCCCTCCAAATCTTCAAGTAACATTTCTAAGCATCAAAATATGATAGTTTAGAGAGTGAAGAGGTAACTGTTCATAAACGATTGTCATACAAGCATGGCGACCTCAGTTAAAACCCCAGGACTCATGCAAAAAGTCGGGCATAGTATATGCTCACACTTCCGTGCTGAGGAGGTGGAGACAGGGGCATTCCTGGAACTCACTGGCCATTCAATCTGGCCTAATCCACAAGCCCAGATCCTGGTGAGAGATCTTATCTAAAAAAAAATCAAAAAAATAAAAAGCATGCTAACCAGCTGGCCATCCTGAAGACAGCACCCAAGGTTAAGCCGGGTACCTCTGGCCTCCATGCACATGTGAACACATGTGCACTTGCACATGTGCATAAACACACATATCCACACTCAGAAAAGAAAGGAGGGAAGGAAGAAAAAGGATGGTTTGGAAATATATATTCCTAATTTTAAAATTAAATTCAAGCTGTAACTAAGGTTGACAACACCTGCATTCTGTTTGCCTTCCAGGGCAGTGTCAGCTCCTCCCAGCCTCCGTTTGTCCAGATGCCAGGTGAGACCTTTAATTCAACAAACAATTTACTGGCTTTTAAGCAGCAACTGAGCATTTCTGTTTTGTTTTCCACCAAGCCCAGAGCTACGCACATGTTATACTCTATCACCAAAGTTCCATCCCCAGCCAAGAGCCGCCGAGGTTCTGATAACCACCTCATTTTCTCATTTTTGCATCTTAAAAAAATCAATGAAGACAAATCTCACCGAATCATCCTGAGCTTAGTCCTTCAAGTCTTGAGAGGTAGGCAGTTTTCAAAACCCTGCCTGGCAGAAGCTTTTAGGCAAAAGCAATAGTAACCAGGCTCTGGGTATAGTGTTAAAACATCTAAAGCTCTAACACCACGATCTGATAGACGAAGTGCGCACCATAGACAGAAGGAGAAAGGAACATTAGAGGTGGGGGCTACCTTTATTAAGTACTTTCCATGGTGTGTCACACACAGCATTGAAGATACTGTATTCATGTCAGTTTCATGGGTCTCAATTCCACCATCCTGGGAGGATAGGAAAGGAATATTCTTAATGGTAATAAAAGTGGTATACCCCCTTGCCCTCACCACTCACAAGCCACACATACAGAGACACACACACAATATTCTTCCAGATCTCAAACTCTGGAGAGATTTAGCGCTTTCCAAGTTGCATAAGGCAGGGAGCTCCAAAGGCTCCCATAACTGAATGACTCTTGTATTTTCCCATCGTGTTTACTTCCATTTGAATTTGCTTGCCTCTGCTCTTTTGTGCCAGAGGGAGTATGTGCCGATTCTCCTACCTTCTAGAATGTGTCTCCTCTTCTTTAAGGAGAAACGGATACACTGAGTAAAGCAGAGGCTTTTCTTCACGATTGTTTTTATTTTGAAATTAGAACTATAACTCTGTCATCCCGGGAGTCCTATTTACTTTCACTCTGTTCTCTGCCTGCGCCAACTCTTGGGATGTCTTCATGACATGAATTTTCATTTGCACAGATTTCTGTTCCTGAAAGTGTGCTGATAATTAAAACTGCCGCCACAAAGTTCAAATGTACATGCACAGATTGGATATTGGTGAATTAAAAATGAAAGCAGAGTAGTGAGTCAAAACATGCTAAAGGGTTTGCTGGGGAGCTTGTTTGCCCCCTGAGGGAATACATTTGCATGGAGTGTTGGATGCAGCATTCCATGCCTGGGTCTACAGACCAGACACTGCATGAGACCTGCTCCACCACCATGGGACTTTTAGACCCACTGGAAAGATAGCTGTAGCAGTGACAGAGTAAAGAGCAAAATCTGAGATGCCACGTTGGCTGGAAGGGGCTAAGGCTCTCACTGTGACAAGTCACCAAGGGAAAGACCCACCAATGAACTTCACTTCTCTTCTCTCTAAAGAAAAGGCAGGGATGGGATCAAAGCTCAGTTGTAACCTCCCATTGTTGAGGGATGGAACGAGGGACAGAGATAGCATCTCCTCCACATCTCAGCCCTTTTGCAACCTCCCTGTGTTGGTCTTGGTGAATGAGATTCCACCCTCTACTATATGGACTATACAAGCGATAAATTACACAGACCTGGAGTCCATGTTCCACACAGATTCTCGAAAAGTGTTGAGCATCTCTCCTCTCTCCTGAAACCAATTCACTGGTCTTTCTTAAATAAGGCTCTTGCCAGTTTCAGTTTTCTCCTCTGTTCCTCTTAAAACCCTATTCCACACAGATTCTCGAAAAGTGTTGAGCATCTCTCCTCTCTCCTGAAACCAATTCACTGGTCTTTCTTAAATAAGGCTCTTGCCAGTTTCAGTTTTCTCCTCTGTTCCTCTTAAAACCCTATTCAAGCTCTGTCTCCATAATGTCCAAAGTGAATGAAGGATCCAGTATGACCACAAGGGGGCAGCAAATAACACTAGAAGCGTCAAAGCCAGACCTGTGGCGGGATGGGTATTGTTTTTTCTCAAAAATTGACTTTTCTACAACTATACTGTCCCATGGCAAGTCATCACTTTATGCCAGCAAGGTGTGAGACAGGTGGTGAAGATCAGTGTGCAGAAGAATCAGAAGACAGTACTGCCCTTGGCATGAGGTGGGCTGTGTGTTATCTTATCTAGAGAGACATTACCTCCTCTAAGAAGCCCAGAAGCAGCCACTTGGAAACTGTCCTGTATGTTACAGGATGTAGTTCAGAGTCTGTGATAAGATCTTTATAGTTCATCGGAAGGCATAGGTTCCAAATAGGCCAGCTTCATTCTGCCGCTGCAACAAATGCCTTGACCTAAAGCAACTTTTAGGGGAAAAAGACCCTTTTCAGCTTCCAGATTCCTGTCCATCACTGAGGGAAGGCAAGGCAGGACCTAACTCTGCAGGCAGGAACTAACTCGGGCAGGAGCTTGAAGCAGAAACCACGGAGGAATTTTGGTTGCTGGCTTACACTTTTGCTATCTTTCTTCGACAGCCCAGGGCCGCCTGCCCAGGAAATGATGCCTCCCGCAGTGGGCACCCCCTACATCAATTAATAATCAAAGCAATCCCTCACACACATGCCCACAGACCAACCTGATAAGACACTTATTTGAGACTCTCTGAGCCATGTCATTATCTGGGTAAAGTTACTGTACATCTAACATGAATTTATCCCTAAATCCAGAGTGAACTTTAAGCATATCTGTTATTTGGGCTGAAACAGTGATGCAGGAATATTGTACACATGTATATTTCTTTGTTAACGACGTCAGGCACACGTGGGTACCATCTTTTCATGGGACACTGATGAAGGAGCCACAGTGCTCTGAGCTTCCTGCATGAAACCTTTGCTCACTTCTTTTTCCTTGGCCACAGGATCACCAGTCATGTCAGGTTACTACGGTGTCAGGAGATCTTTCCTGTCTGACTCCGACTTTCATAGCAGCAAGCAGTTCTCAAACGACCTCTATCCCTCCGGCGTGACTAAGCCCTTTGCCTGTGAGTCCTCAGCTGGACAGAGTCACCCAGGCCTGCTGGAATCCTACCTGGCAGAGCCCTACGGAGACTACCGCCCACCTGCGCTGACCTCCACACAGGGTTCCCTGTTCAGCACCTCAACTCTGCCGCCGCTCCTGCCACCTCCTTTCCCCGGCGATCCAACTCACTTTGTGTTTGTGAGTACAGTTATTTCAATGTGCAGGGAGGAAGGGGAGGCCCCAGCTCTGGTGGCCCAGCCCTCATATGTGGTAACCAAGCTGAAGCCAGAGATAACTCACCTGAGGATTCCTGAGGTTGCTCTGCTCAAACCTGGAGGTGCCCAGTCAGGCTGGATCTGCTGGGACACTTCTGAGGGATTCAGGCCTGCACAAAAATCACATCAACCAAGGCATCGAAATTGTCTAGCTAGGGTTTCGAACCAGGGACCCTGTAAAGTAGAATTCAGGCTCATCTTGTTACTATCCTGTTTGCTGAATGTTCTGCACCCTGTTAGTGTAAGACTTCTTCAGGCCCTAGGACCCTAAGAAACAAATGCTGAAGTCACACTAGACAAACTCCCCAAAGAGATACGCTCAGACTCATCTTCTGCTCCCTTGCCATTCCCTCTGTTCCAGCTTCCTCCAGAAGCCTACACACACACACACACACACACACACACACACACACACACACCATGTTCTCTCTTGATCCCTCCAAAGAAATAAGTTCAGAAAGATCTAAAAAAAAAAAGCTGCTAATACTCCTTTTATAGAAAACTGTAAAGCCTCTTGGCACAAAGGAATGAATCGCTGAAGGTGGAATTTTAGACAATGAGGGTGGGTCAGGGAATTAGCCTTATTTTGTGACAAGAACTTTCATGGGCCTTTGTTCATTTAATATTTGCAGCAGCTCAATTTTGTGCCCCATTTCATAGACGAAGGGCTCAGAGGGTGGTAGGTGATATGGTGAATGAACTCAGTCCACCCCAAAGAAAGTACTGTTGAGGAGGTAGGGAGCCCCCACCCCACATCGTTCTAAAGGCTACATCATATGAGGACTACTCTAAACCAGAACCAGGTACTGCCTTTCCCTGCTTGTGTAAAGAGGAATGCAGGACCCAGAGAAACATCCCTGAGTAGAAATTAACCCAGATTCCCCTGACTTGAGTCAAACACCAGAGGGTAAAGTTGCCCAAAGGGTAGGCTTCCGCCGCAGCGAGAGGGTTTGAAGGCTTCTCTGGATGCCTCAGTCCAGCAGGCAGTGCTATATCCTCAGAGCATCCCTAAAAACTAATTTCCATGCCTTTGCCATTCTCCTCAGAGAGACTCCTGGGAACAGACAGTGCCGGATGGACTCAGCCAACCAGACCCTGTGCCTGCTGAGGTCCTGCAGACCCTGCCACCCAGCACCAGCTGCCTCTCCCAGCTGGAGTCAGGAAGCAGCAACCAACACAGGAGCATGGGATGGGGATCATCCCTTGCTGGGGCTCAGTCCTACTCATTGCACTCACTGGAAGATCTGCACCACACGCCAGGGTACCCCACCCCGCCTTCATACCCCTTCACTTCGTTCATGACGGTGTCAAATGACCTCCCATCCAAGGTGGTGCCCCTCTCCCCAGAGGAGGGGTCAGACACCTCTTCCCTTCATGATCCTTCACCTTGGACAAAAGAAGATGGTAGCATGGCCTGGGGCTCTTACGAATGCCGGAGAGCTTACTGAGACTGCAGGCCAGGGGACTTCTGCATTCTTATGGAAGTTGGATTCTGTGTCCACAGATTCTTCTAGGTGTGCTAGCTCAATCAGAACTGGATTTTCAGTTTAAGTCGCAACTCTGCCCAGTGCTAGTTTACAATGGCCTTTATCCCAGCTCTTATCCACTATAACACTCCTGCAAAACACTACAATGTCAATCAAATATTTTTGTGGCTCACATTCTAATGAGACAACCTTACAGGGAGGCCACTTTAGAACTTCGCTAACCCATTTTATTCTGAATTTTCTGTTATTTTGAAGCATCATGATAGGCACTGGTTATTTTTCTTATATTACATTAAAAACCCTTATCTAGATCATAAAACACAATGACTTTCCCGTCTAATTTTTATTAGTTATAAAACTATGTGTATTTAGCAAAAGAAAAAGGAAATGGTATAACACAGCTTGGAGTGCATAAAACTCATTTTATATGCCATGTGACTTTAAAGTGTGTAATGTTATACACATTCCCATATTACAGGGACTTGTAAAGGCCCAGTAAAAAATATGGCACCAGGTATAAGTGCTTTATTGTCTATAAAATAGGATGAGGTCAGGAGACTGGCTTTGTAAATGTAGTTTTACCCAGGGTGTCTAAGTGTTATTTCAGAATCCCCCACCATAAAAGGCTGATCAATGGGAGCATCAGTTAAACTAGGCAGAATCTGACTAATGGAATAAATTTATAGTTACCAGAGTGTCTGAGTGCAAAGGGAAGTCAATGATCAAAACCCAATTCATGTATTTCAAGACTAGACTGTTGCAAACCAGCAGCAAACAGGACACCAAGAGGCAAAGGGGCAATGGGGATGGGCATATTGACAGGCAAGAGTCATCGACAACGTGCCCAATATTTATCAGCTATACAAAGGAAATCCTCTGTGGCTTTTCAGTGAGAAACGGAGAGCACTCATCATCTACAAATTTAGAAACAGACATCAGAAACAGGAATCTGCCCCCTAGAAAGTCTGAGGGGTGTGTATCCCTTTGCTGAGTTGAGTAATCTCCACTGAGTAGAGTGGTTACTTGCAGGTCATGACCCTCATAAATGACCCCCCCACCTACCTTGACTTTGTGGATGCATAAACCAAGGCCCATAGGTGACATTACATACCTCCTCCCATCCTCTGCCACAGCCATTTCTTTACTTCCTTCTGACATCTTTGAGAACCCTCTGGTCCCTCGTGTCTCCTAGAAGCTAAAGCTCTCATTTTCCACCGAGGTCTCGAAAACTCCTTTTTGGCCCAGTTCTTCAATTGAGTTCCCAAAGTATCTTTTGCTATTGTCTCATTGTTTACCTCAGCTAGGTGGGGGCAGGGGGTCTTGCAAATTCAAACCTGGGTATTAATTCATACTTAGATGTGAATAGTGGTTTTGTCTCCTCTCCTAGTCTTCTGGTGGTGTTTTCTGTCTAAGTAAACCACCCCTAGCTCTCGGAATACCAACAGAAATGCTGAAGTTAAAACCCTTCCTCTTCCTTGTACTCAAAGCTCCCAACTTGGAAAGTATTCATGTGGGAACAAAGGAACAATGAGCTCCGATGGCTGTCTGTTGTGTAGCACCCTCACAGGTCCCCTGCCGACTTCCTCTCTCTCCACGGCTGCTTTTGGACAGCCCTAGATATACATATACATATGTGTAATGAGCACATCTGTGGGAGAACAATGTGAAACTTCAATATGCATGCTCTAATTTGCTGTCTGCCACTGATAAATACCGTGGTCAAAAGCACCTGGAGTAGAAATGGTCCTTACAGTCCATTGTGAGGGGAAGGCAGGGCAGGAACCTGGAGACAAAGACCGTGGAGGAACCCTGCTTCCTGGCTTGTTCCCCAGGCTTCCCTCAGCTTTTTGTTTTGGTTTATACACCCAGAACCTCCTGCCAGGGGTGGCACCACCCGCAGCGGACTGGACCCTCACATATAAATCCTTAATCAAGAAAATGGCCCCACAGACTTTCCTACAAATCTATCTGATGGAGGCATTTTCTCAGCTGAGGCATCCTCTTCCAGATGACTCTAATCTGTGTCAGGTTAACAAAAATCTAGCCAGCACACTGCACGAACATCATACAGGGATCAGATTCTGGCAGTCAGCGTATCCGTGGCTTCAAAACATTTATCCTGTCCTGGTCATAAAACATTAAAATCCTTTCTTCAACAATTATAATTTAAAAATAAGGGAAAAATCATCTCTTCTAGCTAAATATAAACTATGTTACTATTGATGGCAACTCTTCTGTGTGACAAAACCTACCTATCCTAACTGTAACTTTGTACCAGTGACCAATTTCTTTTCTAGTCTCCCCTTCCCCACCTCAGTCTCTGTTAATCATTATTTCTATAAGGTCAACTTTTTATACAATGTATACAAATGAGAGATCATGCAACATTTGTATTTGGGCTCCTGGCTTACTTCACATCATGTGTGCCCTTAAGGTTCATCTGTATTGTCACAAATCACAGAACTTGTTTATGGTTGAATAGTATTTCTGTGTGTGTGTGTGTGTGTGTGTGAGAGAGAGAGAGAGAGAGAGAGAGAG
>LOJH01004447.1:5869-17042 GCA_001685095.1 Ellobius talpinus | reverse complement strand
TCTCTCTCTCTCTCTCTCTCTCTCTCTCTCTCTCTCTCTCTCTCTCTTTCTGGTCTGCAAAGGTAGAAACTCGGTCGTGGGTACCCTAGCCTTAACAACAGGACCCTCGCTGTACCCCTAGACACCCAAACTTTGGGGTTGACCATATTGACCCGGTTGCCTCTCCTACAGAAAAACCGAAGGTGTATCAAGGTGTCCGAGTAAAGATGACAGTGAAAGAGCTACTGCAGCAAAGGAGGGCACACCAGGCCACCTCGGGGGCAACCGTAAGCACAACCCCTCCCCCACCCCCAGGCCCTGGTGGGCCTCCTTCAGCCCTGTGTCTGGGAGGATGTAGGAGCCCCCCACAAGCACAGCCCTGCTCGGGGATCCTTACAACTTCTCTTCCCAGCTTCCCCCCAGGTTACCACAGGCAGTCACAAAACATGTGGGGCATGGTGTAGGGCTCAGGGCTGTGGGAGGCTCATCCCTCACTGTTGAGTGTGGAAGGCTTGTTGGTCCTCTGCAAGAGAGAGAGGCAACCAGCAGGTAAGTACGTTGTTACAGTGTTAAGATAGATTATAGATACAGCCCCTACAAACTCATAGAAAAATCTCTCCCAGAAACCCACCTAGCTTCTCTGTAACTTCTCTGAGGTCATTTTTTGTGGAAAAAAATTACCAGTCACTGGAAGTCTCCAGAAGAAAAGAACCCTGTCTCTAAAAATACACAGAACTGTTACAAAACTGATCTGGGAAATCATGGGGTACCCTGCCACTTCACATACACTACCAGAGTGCACAGGGAAGCTGCCGAACCATGTACACTAGGTGTGTTCATCCACCAACAGGAAGTTCAATCTGGAGTGCCTTTGGCACAGGATACTGTTATTGCTCATGGATAGCTACATGTGGGTGTGGAGGGAGGATCAGACAGTTAGGACTCCAAACACATCTGTCAGTTACCACAGGTCCTCGTCTCCATGTGGTGCTGTTTGTGTTCCAAGTAAAACTTCATGGAAGGGACTTTGGTTCCTCCAGCAATTGGAGGGAGACACTGTGGAGGAACGGTGACATAGGTTTCTGAGACAGAGGAACTGGGGTTAGTTCTCAATGATTGTGGCTCATGCCCCCTGCACATTAACTTACTCTCTTTTGTCAATTCCCCTCATCTTTCAGCCGAAAGCTAATAGGGCTGTATAAGTACTTAAAACAGAATTCTCCATAGTGAGCGCACAACAGATATTATTTGGGAAAGGTCACTAAAGTAAATTCCAACCAAGGGTGGATGGCTAGTACACATTAATGTATAGTATGCCCCTGGCTCAGAACTTAGAGTTCAAGTATATTTGCTATGAATTCGGTATATACAGCTAGAGAGATTAGTTCTCTCCATTTGCAGAATTTCAGGTGGCTGTAGAATGCCCTTACATTGCAAAGGGGGATTTGCAGTGTTCTTTTTTAAAGCACTCTTATATATTCATTATCCCATTGGTTGTAATGAGCAGATGACATAAATAGATCAGAAATCTGTGTTCCTCCATGACAGCTAAGTCTTGAAGTTGACAACAGGCTAAAGGCAGAGACGAAATGGTCTTATTTTTTCAGTATTGGCTCTCTGAACTCATCATACTAAGCGGGAGTTTATTAACCTCAATGGTTCATAGCTATACCATTAATAAAACTAGGGACAAGGGAGCTGGAAAGGGCTTTTGCAGACAAAGATCAACCCACCAAGGTGCTTACAATAAGACACAATCTTTCCGCAGGGAGCCTTGGTACTTGGCAGAGCTCTGCTTCGGCTGTACCCAGAGCGTCCATCCCATTTGGGCAAAGCAATACTATTACTGTTCGATCCTCACAGCTGCTGTGACTGCTGTGGGCTCCTTAGCAGAGTAAGAGGAAGTATTTGACCAGGTTCTGGTCCTAAGAGAGTTCTGATTTGACATTTCTGAGTTCCCTCTGAGAATGAAGAGGGACTTCAGAAGCAGTGTCTATCAAGAACACACACTGCTTGCTAGAATAGTCTCTACTCTGCTTCTTAGGAGTTTCTCACTCATCCCTGCCCTTTCCAGCACTTGAGTCATGAACATAGTGCTGCAGAAGGAGACCCAGTCGTGAAATCACTTTCTGAGAGCAATGAGAAAGATGTCAGATTCTGGGGCATCTCCAACAGTGTACCCAGTCGGCAAGGGTAGTAGTTACCATCCCAGAGAGAATAATGTATGCCTGTTCCGTGCAAATCTTCCTAGTTTAACAGAGACTGTATCCAACTTCATTCAATGTTAAAGGATGTCTCTGGGAAACAGTAATTCAAGGAGAGAATTTATTGTGCCAAATATTGCAAAGCAAAAATAAGTCTGTTTTGATTTTTGCTATGAAGTCAGAGCAGTAGCTGAAATTTTAAGAGAGCCATCATGAATGGTGGTTACAGACAGAGCTAGATGACCCCGGCCTCTAGTGAGTAGAAGAAACTATATGTGTCAGACTGGTACATTTAATTTTAAAAAGTTATTTCAGCCATATCAAATTACACACACACACCCCACTTCTTTGACTTTAGGTAAAGAAAAGCTTGAGTTAGTATTTATCTAAAAATTAAAAAAAATCGGTTTTAGCACTAATTGTTTTTGTTTTTTAATAGTTGATGTGTTTTTATATACTGTCAATTATGGATTTGTGTGCTGTTTGAAATCTAAGAGAGGGGAGCCATTCTTTGTATTCTTGGAGCAAACTAGAAAGTGAACCACCGAGGGCTAGAAAGATAATATCAAGTAGGATATTGTAAACATACCTCTGGGTGATAACAAGGAAGCGAGCAAACAGACCAATGGGGGAAGCAGGGGGTTAAAAACCAGCTCTACAATGAAGCAGATTATTTTTAAGACCCATTCCTCCCAAGTCCTCCAGCTCAAACTGCAGTCAAATATTTGCATAAAGAGCAGGTAAAGGCTTCCAGCTTCCTGGTTCATGACATTACAGCATGGATCGTTTTCAAAATTAGCACACCTCCTGTTTGAGCCATGCAGTGGCTGCAGGTGGCTCAGGGGACAGCAGTGAGTATATCCCTGGCAGCCCAAGAGAGGTGTGGTGAGTAGCTTCCTAGCCCAGAGCAACAGCACCCAGCTCGCTGGTCCCTTTAAATTTTAAAGTCACTGCCTGAAATCTAAAAGAGAAAAATCCCGAATGGCTCGGTTAGTGTAATTGTCCTTTCAGCTGGTAAAAGGCAAGCTGCTTAATTTTAAGTATTTAAAAGGCCCAGTCTTATGAATTTTCAGCATTTAGAATCAATAATTTTTAAAAGTAGCTTATATAGAAAACAGTTTTTTGAAATATGCAAAGAACTGAAATTGTTCTGGCTATGAACTCAAATGTGTATAGGTTTTGAATCACTGAATACCACTTCAAGAAATTTTTTTATATTTTAAAGACCATAAATATGAATTTTAATAACAATAAAAAAGTGTCTGAAATAAACAACAACAACAACAAAAATGAATATTTTAGCAACTCAGATTTAACAAATCTAGAAACAATGTCTCATTATTATTAATTTCTCTAGGGGAAATGAATTGCTAGGACTAAGAAACCAAGTAGTAGATACAAACCTAGAGGAAATGTATTGGCTAAAGTCATAGTTGGGTTAAGTAAATGTTATAAAATAAATTGATTAATAAAAAGGCTGCTTACTGAGTTTTCTTGTTATATTTCTGTAACAAAAATTATTTACATTAACCTTTGTCAAAATTAATCACTTAACATTTTAGCAAGGAATCTAATGTTAGGGAAAAAACAAAAACAAACACTCCCCAAATAAGCAAATGTAAAATCAAATCTAAACTATCATGCTAGTTTTATTTAAAGAAGCCCCATGTTATTAGAAGAAGGAGTCTGGCTTACCTACCGCAGCAGAGCAGAAGAAGCCCCTGCCCAGCCTCCCCTGTGCAGACCTGCAGCCAGCGCTTGCTTCCCTTTGCTTCAAGCTTCTCTTCTTGCCTTGACAGCTGTCAGGAAGCAGCAGTATCCACCTTCCAGACCCCAGCACGCCTTCGCCTGCAGGTCAGTACAACCAGCTCTCCAGTTGCCTCAACCCCCTGCAAAAGTCCATCTCGGAAGCCCTCAGAGCCTGACTCAGGGGTTAAGAGAGGCACCACCATTTAATTGGAATCCAACCAATCAGAAGGTGACTCCAGATGCAAGCCCAGCAAGGAAAGAAAGGCAAAGTTTTGCCCTCACCCGGTACTGTCTATTCTGTCCCAAGACTTTGTCCTTCACATTTATCCCCAGTTGCTGGTCTCCAAGCAACTCAACTCCACTATAAGTCAGGGTTTGTTTCAGAATTTTGTTGTCTTTTCTTGGTGCACTGTGAGTTGGGATCAGAATATCCAGAATGATGCCTTTGCTCTTAATCATTTAGCTTCCAGCTGACAGGGGCTCCCTTCCCACTCTTTACTCTTTTCCCAGAACGCAGTTCAAACGAGTGTAAGTTTCCCCAGCCCAATATGAATAACTCCTTTACATAAACACTCTGCCCTGTGCCACTCAGCAGCTAAGAATTTAAGGAGGTCGTACAGAAGGAAGCCTGTGCCTATGGCAGTTCCCACCAAATATGTCACTTTAGCTTAACCTGAAAGGAGACTGCAAATTCTATAAGTCCCTTTAATGGGCTCTCTCTAAACCTCTCCCCTGTGAACCTTTGAGACTAATTATCACACGTGAGGACTGCTCTTATTAGCATGGACAGGGGGTGACGTGTGTCAGATTATTCCCCTTGGCTTGCTATCACTTTTGTTTCCTTTGCACTCTCCTCTTAACATGTCCACAAATAAGACACTTTGGTTCTGCACTTCCAAGCAAAGAGCTATCGATTTGTACTCTGCTTTCTAGGCTTCCAGTTTTAGTGTATGCATTACTATCAATGTTATTTCTCCAAACCCTCTCCTCAGCAATTTAATTTGCTACACGAACAGTTTAGGAAAGCAGCAATCCTGAATCAAGAGTATAATACCAGGTTTCCCAAAGCCCCTAGCAAGTCCATCTGTGGCTTCAGGGAAGTCTCCCTGGACTGCAGATAGAGTTAAGATGTCAATGCTTCCATACTCCAAATAGCGGAGGCATGTGCTCTCCATTGAATGTTACATTTAGATGCAGGCTAGGCCACTACGCATTGTTCTTATTTTACCCTGACCATATTTAGTGTTATCTACCATCTTCCTGATCAGACACGTCTCCCTGGTACTTGGGTTAACCCAAGACAACTAAAACAGTCCAAATTCCTAAACTGTTTACTTTTAGAAAATTTCTCAATCACCATTTTCCCCCAAATAAAATAAATAGGAAAAAAACTCTATTCAAATCTACTTTGCAATTTTTCAGCAAAAATCATTTCCCTTTCTCTTCTAGGACTGTATTTTGAACCAGAACCAATGTCTTCCACACCCAGTTATTTTCAACCCCAAGAATTTTCCACCTGTGTCTCTTGTGAAGAAAGTCCAAGCTGCCTCGACCAGATCTTTGAGTCCTACCTTCAGACAGAGACAATCCCAGAGCCTTTGCTCAACACCGCACAAAGTGTTCCCCACTATTTCCCAGACAGCTGTCAAGTGGCCCCTTTCTGCTATAACCAGAGCCTGGTAATTCCTCTGTATCCTTCCTGGAACCTGATGGGTTGCTAACTGTGGGGTAGAGATGCTTTGTAGAAGCGTTTGCATCATCTCATGAGAAAGCTTACAAATGTTATCAACAAGGAAATAGTCAGGGAAGCATTTAAAGTTCAATGTGTGGGCACCTTGAAGGGCATAAACCTTTGAATACACATTTATTATGATTTCCAAGTAAATGGATATCTGGCAATAAAGAGGTCCCCCGGTGCTACTCACTTGGTTTTAAAATATATTTTTAATATATATCAGTTAAGAAGATGTCTGTTAATTTGGAAATCAATAGTTTAAAAAATAGCCCTTAGATTTTTATGTCCTTAAAATGGATTGAGGCCATATATACATGATAGCAAATATTCTAAGGGGGCCTGACTTAAGGGCTGAATTGGCTCTACTAACTGGCTGGTTTGGTCTGCCATAAGCAAAGCAATGTATTTAAGGCTGAGAAAGTAAGGCAGTCCTGTGGTGTATGTCTTTAATCCCAGCATGTAGGAGGCACAGACAGGATTAGGAATTCAAGGCAAATCTCAGCTAAATGCTGAGTGGAAGTACAGCCTAGGCTACACGAGACCTTCCCTCAAACAAAGACCCAAAAAGTCCTAATCTTTGAAAGAATTTGGATTTTCTGTTCTTAATGGATCTCAAATGTTCAGAAATATGTTCTCTTTAAAATGAGTAAGATTGTTTCTATGTTTTAGAAATTTGTAATTTTTAAAGATTTAAATGTAAGGCTTTTTTTTTCTTTTAAAAGGAAATGTGAATACATTTTTCTTTTAGTTTGTCAAAAAAGTCTTTATAATGGAAAGACTGAGTTTAGAGAAGACGGGAAATTAACTCCACAGAATGCATATCTGCATGGGGAACTAACACCCAGGTTCCACTCTGCTTCCAAGATTGATGATTGTAAACTTGTTTAAGATGTGGTAGATCTTTGGCAGCTGGGGGGAGAATACAGTGGTGACGGGGGAGGGGTTTTCTTATCTTGGGGTGCTTTTGATGGGCCCTGGAGGCCTCAGTCTTTACCTGTGTGTGTTTACCTGGCTTCTCATGGTCAAGGGTGTGGAGAAACCTCCAAGGTGCCACCTGCAGCTTATACTGTGGCGTGCAGCAGGATCTGAAGTACAGGTGACCCGAGGCACAATGAGATTTTGTGGTTTAAGAACAAAACATCCTGCAAAGTATGGTTTTTAACAAAGGAAGGCAGTGAAGCAAGGCAATTGATTGTTGGGGAAAGAAATGGGAGTATAGGATGTAGTGTCGTGAAATCACGCAGTCAGCAAACGAGATTACTTCTAAGGCTTTAGGGGACGGCTTCAGGCTTATTTTTACCCCTGATTTTCTCACTTTGCACAATTAAATTCACACTTTTAATCCTGTCTAAGTTACCAAGCTTTTCGTTCCCTGGTTTTCATTTCTCTAGACTCCAGGATCGCCTTCGGATTCCTCCAGCCCCTCTGGCTCCTTTGACTGCAGCTACTCGCCAGCTCAGCCACCTTCCTCCACTCCAGAGAATTATACTTCTCCACCTTCCCTGGATTCCCTGACCCACAACCTCCCAGAGGAAGGTTACACATACCACCACTGGCCTTCCCACCCCCAGGAAAACCACTTCTCCCCAGCCACCCCTCCGGTCTGCTACTGGGCAACCTGTGAAGCAGAGCATCTGGATGCCCTCAGAACCTCAGAGTTCTTCTACCCCAGCACAGACTATGTGGACTTTGCCTCCTCAGCAGCCATCACTGGTGAATTCTATAAGAGGGAAACAAGCTGTGATGCCTGCTACAGTTAGTAAAAAACCGCCCTGGAGCGTTCCGTGGGCACATCTGCTTCTCTACCGCATCTAGATGGCATGTAAACATTCAACCCTTCACAAAATAGCCTACATACGGTTTACATCTCAATGTTTTAACCTCTTGATACTAGTGTAGGGATGGATATAAAGCCTTCAAACCTGGTCTTGTGCCACACTTATTTTATACACTCACTGATAAAAATTTTTGTATGGAATTTTCCCTGAGCCTTGCTTCTCAATGTAATGAACAAACTCTTTTGTAAACTAATAAATAACTTTGTATAATATATTTTGGGTTTTTTTTCAATTTGCAGTAATAATATTGTTTGATTTCAATATTATCAGTTAATCAAGAAACTGCTAACTATAATTGAATAGCTTCATCTAACTTAGTTGTGCATTTAAAATTATTCTAATATGATGAAATGCCATGGATGCCATGGGATAGAGGAGTCGGAATTGCTAAGAGGCTGAGAAAGGAGAAACCTGCTTTGGCTAATTAAGGATGTACATCTTGGAGCAACACCAGACAAAGATATGATGAGTCATTTGTCTCTTTTATCCAGCATTACTCAATGGAATGCTAATGTGGCCAAAAGCACACACTTTACCTACAGCAATGCTAACCTTGAGGAAACTCTCTTGTGTTTCCAAAATACTGTTTTGTAAACTTTCTCAACAAATGTTGACCTTCTTTCTCTTGACATCTGCCATACAGTAGATCCAGTGCAGAGTTCAGATTTGTGGTTATCTTCTCTTCCTGAACTCCTGCCTTAGAACCTTAAATACGTATCCCACATGCTTACACATGTGTGATTTAGAAGACTATGTCACTTACAACTGACTTTCAGAGCTCGTATCCTCCAATCAGTTTATGAAGGAGTCCAGCTGTCTTTCAAGGTCACAGAAAGTAACCCACGTGGAGTCGCACTACACTGGTCATACTACACTAGTTAAACTACAGTTTGCTGGAGGCATCTGGAGCTCAGGACATAATCACAGAGGTGAAATCCAGGGTGTATTTCCTATCTCCCACCTTTTGATTCATGGAGCTACATTGGCATCGCAGCTGCAATTCTCTGAGTCCTTTCTGGGTGCTATATTGTGTGCAGGTTTCTCAGGCGTTAACCCATTTGCTCTTCAAGAACACTGAGAGCAAAATGAGGAGTCTGGGGCTCACAAAAATTAAGTCAATGGCCTGGATTCTCCCAGACAGTAAGCACCCAAACTCTACCCCTTGGTCTGGGGTGACAAGAGGTTTGAGCCACCTTTTGTGAAGTAATGTTCAGTAGACTCTGAAGTCATTAAACCCCACACAAAGGCCTGTTTTCAGCTCTATTGGCCTCCTGGAAGGACCAAACTGTCCACAAGACACCAGGGTATGAAGCTTAAGAAGTGCTACGCCCCCAGGGTAGTGTGAAGACTGCCACTAGGTGGACTTGTCCTTGGGAGAAGACAGGAGTGCTCTCAGAATGACACCACCTGTCCTTTCTCAGGCTTGAGCAAACAGGACAAGTTCTAGCCTGCCTCAAAGAATAGCTGTGCCATAGAAATGGAACAATTGCTGCCTTTCTGAGGTGCCAATAAAATTAGACTTTTAATGGCTTGAAATTAAATTGATATTGGCCTGAAGTCAACAAATGCCTATTCATACAGTCGAAGGGCCCTTAATTCTCTCCAACCCATCTCCAGCAGCTGTGCCCAAGAGACAGCAGCAGAACAAACATTGCCCAATGGTTGCCACTAATACATCCCTGCTCTAAATTCCATCCCTCCTCCCGTTCTGTTTTTCTTCCCCTATTCCTCTTCTTCTTTCTCCTCTTGCATTCTCCTCCTCCTCTTTCCCCATTAGTTTGGTACCTTCTGAATCAATTCCCTTCCAGTTTTAGCAATGCATATTCTGACATCCTTATTTTCTTGTATTCTCTCTCTCTCCTCTCTTGGAGTTATGCAAACATGCTCATGTGTATGCACGTGTGTGTGTGTGTGTTAGTTATTGTGTGTGGAGGCTAGTAATGGATAACAATAGACAGATAGATAATCCCTTCACCTTAAAATATTATTTAAGAATTCTCCAGAAATTTAGATTCGAGGCCAGATGAATAGTAGCATATTACTAAGTGGATGGACTCTGCCCAAACACCTGCCGTAACTCACGGAGAAGCTCTGGAATGACTCATTGCCAGCAGCACGGGACAGCCTAAACCATGTACCTGGACACATGAACAACATACCAATGCCTCCGTGTGAGAAAGTATGACAGGAAAAGTGAGGGTGGGGCCAGGTGCCTGCATGTTCCACAAAATACCTAAGTTTATCTCAGCCCTTTGACTACACTGCATTTTCCAGCCCTTTGTCTACACTGCATTTTCAATGCCTGGCCATTCACTGGAAGAACCTAATAGCATAATACTCATCACTTACGTGCTTGGTGTTCTTTCTGTGGACCTGTGTTTCATGTACCAGCTCTTAACCCACTACCGTCAGGTTACTATTGGCCTCATTTTTATAAATGATGACACTGAAGTTAAAGAGATGAAAGAACTTGTCCCATGTCACAATCCTTCTAATATAATCTCGCAACAGGATTCATGAGGATATGGTCCCGAAGGATATAGAGTACGTGCTCCAAAGATTATCCCTAGAAGAATGATCTTTTCAGAGTTTGACCTTTCGCCGTAAAAGACACAGCTGTGTTTTAGCGGAATAGAGACATTTTATAAAATTACAGTTGGGAATTTAAATGAATGAATAAAACTGTTATTCTAGAACCATCTGAGAATATTTAGCCAATATAAACCAAATGCCAAGTAAGTGCTTTCAAAATGCATAGGGAAGGATTGAAAAGGGGACTCAATTTTTAAAACTGAGGTCTGAGAATTTCAGTTAGGATGGGCACAGGCTTTCAAGTCCTTTGGAAACTTAAATTAAGGGTCAACTCTTGAACCTGAGAGAGGTGAGTTTCAGGGACACAGAAGGTAATAAATGTTTGTAAACTATTACCTCAATGACCTAGAGCACAGACATCTTAGTAGCTAGCCTGAGCCTGCAGGTGAACATTTGGGAGCCCTCTGCATATATACAAGGACAACTGAGTTATGGAGATGAGACTGCCTGCTGACACATATATATTATTATAACTCATCAGTCTAGAAAGATTAATGTTTTTAAAGCACTGGGTTATGGACAAAGCCAATAACATTGTGAATAACCAATATCAAAATAAATATGGCCTCTTTATCATTTCCAAATCCTTGAACCTACATAATTAACCCCTAGTACGACACACGGGTAACACTGCTCTGGAAAGTGACCCTATGTCACCCTGTCTCTTACAAATAGTACAAAGATGATCTGCTTGTGAATAGACGTGGCCAGTATCTTAAAGCCTTGCAGCTAGATTTTAATGCAGCCAGAGGATGCCATCTAAGACCCAGTGCTTTAAGTGCAGAGTAATTAACCTCTGTCCTTATGTTCCCACAGGCCCTTGGCAAGACGCAGAGACTAAAAATATGAAGAATTTTGAATAAATTTTGCATGAAAATGAAGCACCAGACTCATTGCAAACAGGAATCTGTGCTCTCTAGGCCAGACAGCCAAGTTCATCTTGTATTACAGAGGAAGAACATCCTTCAAGACTTTGGGAAATAGGAAGGTATAGTCTTTCTGTCTGTCTGTCTGTCTCTCTATCTGTGTGTGTGTGTGTGCGTGTGTGTGTGTGTGTGTGTGTGTGTGTGTGTGTG